>JAGYYQ010000061.1:0-13828 GCA_021440005.1 Euplotes weissei
TTTTTGGGGGCGGCCTTCGGGACCGGTTTAGGTTCGGGGTCAGGCGAAACAACGACCGGCCGTTGATCCTGCCAGCGGAGTTTTGTCCCCAGTGGATAGATCTTGAAATCGTCCTGCCCGATCAACGGATGCAGGAGAGACCCCTGGATCAAATCACAGACGCCGTCAGACCAGTAAAGGCCGTAGCGGTATCCCGTAAAGCCCGGAGACACTGCGACGGTATAGGACTCCGTCAAAAGGACCTGGTCAGGTCGAAGATTCGCCATTATGACCTCTAATCGGTGATGCCCTGGCAGAACGCCACGGACTGTTCGGACATACACATTCCGGCGAAGGCGCCGTCCTGGCGAAGCGGCACAAACGGGCCGGCCTCATTTTCAGCGAGTTCGCGGTAGAAGAACGGCAGCGGCTGACCCGACCCGACGTTGATATCGTGGGCCACGCCGACCATTTTCGACTGCGCAAGGGCGTTCGCGCCGGCGAAATTGAGGTAGCGGAGGTGATAGCCGATCTCCGTGTCGAAGTGAACCAGGTAAACCGTGGTGCAAGTCGTCGAAGTCCCGACGGTCTGATCTGCGGGAATCGACGGATTCGAGATCACCGGGATCCCGGCGTATCCGTACATATCCCGCTTGAGGGTTCGGCCCATCCACTCGGGAATTGAGGCGCCACGGCCGGAGGTGGCCAGAAGGTGCTTCGTGGTGATCGCGGTGCGCGGATTCATCAAAAACGCGCATTTCCCAGCGTCGGTGAAGGCCCACGGGACTTTGTTCATCAGGCGATCAAGGGTCTTCAGGGTCATCGCGTCCCCGTTGGCGGACGGCTCGTCGGTGCCCACTGTGTAACCCGAAGCGACGGTTCCAAGATCCTTGCCGTTACCCCACAGGCCCTGGTCAGGCTTGCGGTAGGAAGCGAACCCATTGACCTGCGCAGCGTCGGAAAGCGTGATCCCCGTCGCGGCGTTAGTCGTCGTCCAATTTCCCCCACCGGCTGAGTCGGAAATATCCATCGTCAGCAATGCCCAATTTCCGTCAGCATCCATGATCGGCTGCTGGTTCATATCGTTGGCGCCCAAGGTGATGGTGTCGCCGTAGGACGTACCGCCGTCGCTGGACATTTTGACCACGTCACCCGTGTCGTTAAAGTCCAGGTAAATGATCTTGGAGCTTTCGGTCGTCGCAGCGTACAGGAACGGCGAAGGGATAAACCCGTCAATGCCGCGGGTCGTCGCGGTCGCGCCGATCGCCACGCCAGTCTGCTGACCGACGGACGCGCGGGTCAGCAGCTTGTCACCGCAAGCCCGGGCGATCCCGAGGCGGTTGGACAGCAGCTGGTTTCGGCTCATGTTCCAGGGCGCGGTAAACGCGGCCATGGGCATATTGACCTGAGAATAGATGTTTTTCAGCTTTGCGGTCAGCTGGCCGAAGGTGCCGGCGCTTTCCGAATAGGCCGCATACATCTCCGTCTCGGACGCGGTCGGCGTCGTCAACATAATGTCGTAGGTCGTAACGTCTGCGTCCCCGGTCCATTCGCGAAGGGGGATATGCCCCAAAAGCTCATTGATCGCGTAGGTCGCATAAAGCTGCGAACCCTGGATCGTGGTCCCGATCGTGTTAGCAAGGCTAGCAAGGGTCTGAACGGCCATTTTTGTTACTCCGGACTCCCCTTAGTCATTGCGTATTCCATCGCTTCCTCGGGAGTCATGTCTGTTAGCGACTTACGCTGTATTCCATTGGACCCCGGTCTTGGGGTCGTTGCTGGTACGGATTCACCCTTCGCGCGCCGGAGGAAGGCTTGATCGTCGGCGTCGAGCCAGGACGTAAGGGCTTCCTTCGGGTCAGCGGGGAGATCGTCGTCGCCAAGATAGCTAACAGCGAACCGGCCGTCTTTATCTTCGACGGATAGACCACGAAGGGCCCTTTTCGCCAGGACAGACGCGGCTTCTGGGTTCACAGCTTCGGATAGACCGGACGCGAGCCAGTTTTCCAGGTAGATATCACGCGCTCGTTGATTTTCGGCCTGTCGGGCCTGTTCGGTTTCCTCGATTTTCGCAAGGGCCGCGTCCCGTTGGGCTTGTAGGGCGGTCAGTTCTTCCTTGCGTTTCTGCTCGGCGCTTTTACCTTTGTCCTCGAATTCACGGAGCCGGCTTGCGGTCGTCGAGTATTTATCCTCAAGTTCTTTTAGCCGGGTTTCGTATTCGTCGCGGACCTTGTCGGTCGCTTCGGACTTTTCGGTCAGGCGTCTGCGGAGGACGGATTCAGAGACATAATTCTCGCCGTCCTCACGGGCGCGCTTGAGAAGATCTTGGAAAAGGGCTTTTTCTTCGTCGGTCATCGGCATTATCTTGGTTCCTTCGCGTTTTTTGGCTTGTGTCGCTTGCACAGTCCGGATTTACGCTTCCGTTAGCTATCATGAATGTTACTCCGCAATCAATGCGGAGTCAATAGGGGGTTGATACGGGGGCGATTCGGCGGTAGGGTTGAAATCAGCGCCTTCCTCTCCCTTGTGGAGCCGGCCGGATCTCCTGCGGCCTTCGGCGCTACTTGCAACCCCTGGGTTCCCCCCCGTGTCCCTTCCCGGGGGTTGCTCTATTCAATCTGCTGGGGTATCCTGGGAATCGACACGGACCGCAAAAACAGGAGAGACCATGGAAATAACGCCGGCCCCGGAACGCCTATCCTTTGGCGATCGAATGAAGTTCGACCTTTCGGGCTTTGTCACGGAAGACAATCCTCACGATAATCCAATGTCGGCGACGGCATATTTGCACAGTGAAATACTTGGTTTTTGCTGCTGTGGAAATCCGGAGGGATTTTTAGGCTGGCTACTTCTGAAATTATCCGAATTCAGGGATAATAAATTCAAGTATTCCGGTGAGTCATATATGTTTTGGTATTGGCTGGATAAGGAAGGGTTTACGGAGCATGGCGGCTCTGTCCCCGGGTGGCTAACCGATAAAGGGGAGGCCCTTTTGTCAGATCTTGATTATCTGGATTCTATTGGGGCGCTCGATCGATCCTAATCGCCCCATTCTGACCCGGCGATCTTCATTCTGTCCGTCGATAGCACTGGTTCTAGCCAGCATAGGCAATTGGGATGCCCGATCGGACGGGCCTTCGCCTCTAGAATCGTTATCTTTTTTCCGTCAAGGGCCTCGCAAATGCAGCGACGACGCGGCCCCTTTAGACGGCGTCGGGACCTTCGGGCCCTGGCGCGAAAGAATTTACGCGAAGGCTTCGTCCGTCGTTTAAACAGGGCCCTGGCTCCGCGATTCATCCGCCAAATATAATGGGAGATAAAGCCCTGGGATTCGTCTTCGGCGATCTGTCGGGCCTTGTAGGCGACGGCTGTTTCCGTCCGTAGGATACGCTCCGCGGCATAGCGTTGCTTATCGGCCATATGGTGACGGATCACAGAATCGACCCGGGCATTGATCGACGACGCTTTGCGGGCTTTGGCGAGCTTAACCATGCTCGCCCCGTCGCGAGTCCGCTGTAGTAGCTCGATTAGGTTCATCCGGAGCCTACCGCCTTCGGCCAGTCGCGGGATATATCGCTCGATCTGACGGCGTGCTTTATTCCAGGCCTCGATCTCCGCGGGTCCGCCCCGCTTTGCGAGGTCGCCCCCGGCCTTTTTAAATCGCTGCAGCAACTTCGACATGCGGGTCTGACCGGCGACCTCCCCGGTCCTGGCACGTCGGACGGCTTGGATCATTTCAGACGCGGCCGATTCAATTTGCTTCGCCTCTGAAATGGCCCTGGATACGTTTCGGGCTATGTCGCGGGTCGTCGCGACCTTCCTGGGATGCAGTCGCTTCGATAGGGAGCGGGCTTTACGCCAGGGCTTGACATTGGCTTCCAGGTATTCGCCTCCGGCCGTCGAAGTGATAGGGCCTGCAGACCCCTGGATAGTTTCCGCGGCGATTGCGGCTTTTACTGCGGCCTTGCCGTCGCGGATTAGGTGTGCCGCTTCCGTGCCGGAAAAGACCTTCGCTCCCTTCAATCCATGGGCTGTATAGGCGTCTACCATCCGGCGGTATCGTCTGGTCAGGCCCGCAGCTGAGGCGATAAGGTCGCCGATTGCTTCGGATAGGCGGGAATAATGGCGGTTAACGAGCCAAGCCGTCGTTTTTTTCACGACGCTTCGGCGATATTGGCCGTCCTGGATACGCTTGATCGCGACCTCTACGTCCTTCGATAGGTGGCCGGCTAAATCATCCGTCGCGGCCTGGATATTCTTGAGCAACCGATCGCGGATTAAAGCGACCCGCTCGGCCTCGGACGCGGGGAGGCGGATTGTGTCGTCTGCGGCCATTAACTAGCCTTTGCGTCCTGTACCTTATCCCCTTCGCCGTCGATCTTCGCCATTTTCTTTTTCAGGCCCGCGACTGGCGGCTGTTTTGGTACCGCCCCGGCAAGCCGTAGCGCTGCGGCTTCGGCGTCAAGGTCGTCAGCGCCCTGTTCGGCTTCCTCGATTGCTTCCTCGATCTCTTTTCTGCCTTTGTCGCGGAGGTCTTCGGATAGGCCTGGCATTACGGTAGTTGCCGCGCGGAATTTCGCCTCAGCTTCCAGCGACGGCCCGATTTCAAGCTCGACCAGGGCAATAACGGCCTCCAACTCCTTCGCAATATCCTTTGCGTCGAATTCCTTTTTCCAGGCCGACTGACTTTTCTCTGGAATCTTCGCCCCAAGGGCTTCACCGACAAGCCGAAGGGTTTGGTTTTCGTACCGCTCCATAGACGTGACGATATTCAAGAGCATCCGGACGATCTTCGACATACGGAAAGCCATAGCCTGGCCCGAGGCGCCTCCGGCTTCTTCGTCGAAGTCCAGGCCCATATCAGCCAGGATTTGGGCCGACAGACTGTTTGATAGTTCAAAAAGGGAATTCATGGTCCCCTGGTCGGGACTTAGGTAAAATGGCTTGTGGCCCGCTGATTCGGCCGTATACAGCAGCACATTACCCGTACCGCCCGTAATGCTCCGGTTCGTTTCACCGCCCATATCGGGCATACAGAGCCAAGGAAAACAGGACTCGCGGCGCTGCTCTGTGATTTCCGACTGGACGTTATATAACTCCCTCTGCGTCGGCGCTGCGTCGGCGACCAGGGACATGCCTTCGGGCCCGAGGCGCCACGTCACGATCGGCCAGTCTTCGCCTTGCCATTTTCCCGCATCCTTGACCGCAAGGTCTTGGGAGTCGGCGCCTTCGTCGTCGATATAAAACCACCCTTCCCGGGAAAAATACCAATATCGGTAGACGTGGGTATGCGATTCGTCGGTCAGGGACGCGGTTACGTCGACCCTTTCCAGGACCTTAATCGCTTCATATCCCCGCTCCGACCAAATCCAGTCGACGATATTTTCGGGGGAAAACGGCGTAACGCGGACCGGGTTGCCCTTGGCTTGCGCCTCAGTTTTCTGCTCGGGACCTAAATTACGGTGGACCATAACCGGCAGGATGCCGTAATACAACACCGGTAGCAGGAGGGATTGATTTTTGTAGGTATCCCACGTATCGCCTTCGACGTTGCATTTATCCAGCCAGGATTTCACCTTTCCCGGGAAGCCGTCCCGCACGGGGGACTGTTTTGTGATAAAGCCCGTGATCATATTCAGAGCCCTTTTGATCACGTTCTGAAGGCTGGCCATCATGACCCGGCGTTTAAATTTCGCCTCTTCCTTCGGGTGCCGATAAAGGTAGGTGCGCTTTTCGCCAGCCGGGTATTTCGTCCCGGATTCAAGGTCGGTGGGCATCCGGTCGATTACCTGGATTTCGTCGATATACGGAGCGTATCCGCCCGATCCTTCGTAGGACTCGCGATAGAACCGATATTTCAGAAATCGCTGTTCGCCAGTCTCATGATTAAAGTCCGGGTGAGTATTCGTCACCACAGACCGGGGGAAGGTATCGTCTTTTTTGGGTAGGGGCATGGTCTATCCTAACGCTGCGGACCGTAATGCCGTCGCCGGCCGCTTTAATTGGGTACTATACACTGCATAGCGAAGGGCATCAATTGCGTGGTCATCGCCGATCGTGTAACCCTCCTTGGGTACTTTGTCGACGTCCTCGGGGTCGTTGGCGTCCCGTAGGTGCGCAAACTCGCGAATCAGATTGACGCAACGCTCGGAAATATACAGCCGCGGGGCGCCCATGGCATTTCCTGCCGGATGGGCCGGGTGATCAAGGCCTGACCTACGATGCATGAGATTCCGCACTGCATCCGTACCGGGGAGCCAGGCCTTATCAGCCGCAAAGGTTGTGAGGGAGTACGATCGGCCTTCCCACTGGAATCCGTGGCGCCATTTATGGACGTGCCGCGGCTCGGCGCCGTCACAAAACCAGTCAAAGCCGTCTCCGGCTTTTTTGTAGGTCTCTGCGCCCTGTTGCTCTGCCTGGCATCCGGCGCGATACCATTCCCCAAGGGCCAGAAACGCCCCTCCGTCCTCGATCCAGCCGCCCCATACACAAGCCCCGGGATTACTCCAACCCCAGTCTACGCCCCCGACACGGCGTCTACAGGACCGTTCAAACATCTGTTTCGCGAGGTCGTGCGGAATGACATGCAATCCCTTTGCGAAATCGGGATAAATCAGGCCTGACGACGGGACGATCTGTCCGTCAAGCTCTTGAGCCGCGAATTTCCCAGGCCCGAAGGTCGCCCGCATCCGTTCGGCGTAGGTCTCCGGGTTTGACAGATTCCACTCGGTTTTTGCTTGGCGGACCCAATGGTCGGAGTGTTTTCCGCCAGGGCAATAGCCGTCTATAAGGGCTTCTCGAGGGAGGCCTTGCGCCACGCCAAAGGTCTCCGGTAAAGGGCCTGGCTTCGGGGTGGAAGATATGAATATCCCCATATAAGGCGCAGTAAACCGCAGCCTTTCAAGGCAGTATTTCCAGACAAGGGCAAAGTTACTGAATCGCGCGGCTTCTTCCATCCACACCCAGGACACCGACAGCGAAATGAGCTTTTCGATATTCTGTCGGTTATGCGCCGAACGGACATAAACAATGGAATCCCCGTTTCTGCTGTGGATTTTAATCGCGGGTCGATTCTGCGATCGGGTGATTCTGTAGACTTCCTCGGGCCAGAATTTCGTCAAAACCGGACGGATCGTGTCTTCGAAGGTGGCGAAGTCCGGGACGACCAGGAGGCCCGGACAACCTGCGTTGATATCGGCCCCAAGGAACAGGGCCTCCATAGCCGTCACAACGGATTTCCCGGTACCTACGCCGGCCGATAGCCAGCGATAGGGGTAGAGCTTGCGGGCCCGGTGAAAGTCGGCCTGGTGATGGTACGGCTCGTATATCGAGGTGGCTATGGTTTCGGGCATTCCGGAGGCCTAAAGATCACAATCATGCTGGGAAACGGCGCCGCGTGCCTTGCCCCCTTGAATTTGAGGCGACCCCGGATAAACCGGATTTCGGCCTTGCCATAAATCCAGTCGTGAAACCACTTCGTATCAGTGCGACTAGGCAGGAGGCAGACGACGGTTGCACCCTCCTGCGACTCCTGATAGGCCTTCTCGATCCATTTCCCGATCTGTCGGCCATAGGGCGGATTTAGCCAGCATACGCCCCCCAGATCCGCCCTAGTCCATTCAATCGCCAACCCTCCCCCATCCGGGGTTTTTTTGATCCATGTGTCAACCTTACGGTTATCACCTGTAGCGCAAACGTCTACCGTGAACCCAAACTCCCTATCCAATTCCTCAAAAAGGTCGTCCGGGGTCTCCCAATCTTCCTTCGCCGATGAAAACAGCGCTTTGTTAACCATGTCTCCCCTAATTCCGACCCTGGCGTTTCGCCGGCCGGATGTATTGAGGCCGGAAGCAATGCTCGCAGACATACTCGTGATCGCCGTCGCACGTCGGACCCATGTGATGGGCCGTGCGTCCGCAGTCCGGACAAAGGATCACGTCCGGCACAATCCGTCGACCTGGTTTGGTCTGTAGGGTGAGCATTTCATGCCTCCGGCTTCGGTCCCTTCGCTTTCGGTTCTGTTCCTCCGTCGAATCGGACAACGACCGTCTTTTCGCCGATGCCCATGGAATCCGTCAGTGCCTTGTAATACATAGCGGCCCATAGGTGTTTTAGCCTTTCCTCAACCAGAAGGATTTGAGCCGCGCAAAATTGCGCGAATTCTTCCGGGGAGGTCCCTACGAGCTTATAAGCGACCGCTTTAAACTCGGCGATCCGCTTTGCTTCGGCGTGCTTTGTAAGGGCGCCCTTTAACTGGCCCGCGATAACCGCTTGCCGTTTTTTACCAGCTGCAATGGCATCGGCGTGCCAGGAACAATAATCAGCACCTACCAGTGCCCAGGCGGCGCAAGGCTTGCCGTTTTTCTTCGTGCCGCGGCATTTTCTGCGCAAAGACATAATCTATTGATAAGTTACCTGTATGGGTAACTCCTGTCAATGTTCACGTTTCGTTAATCATCGAATTGAACGAACATTCAGTTTATAGATCTCTAAACAGAGATTCCTGTGATAGCCGCTTGGCAGCGATTTCGCAATATTTCTCATCTATTTCAACTCCAATTGCTTTTAATCCTGCCTCCTTTGCGGCAAATAGGGTTGTACCAGAACCCATAAAGGGATCCAATACGCAGTCACTCCTTCCAGCGGTAAGCCTATGTAAAAGTAGCTTCCAGGTTTTAGTCGGTTTGGGGCACGGGTGACTGAATATATTTTTCTCGGAAGTCCCCCTTACCACATCGGGCCGCCTTCCTTTTTTATTGGCCAGATATGGATCCTGGCCGTAAACAATGACCGGTTGCCACTCATTAAAACCCCATTTACCAGAAGATACCGCGCCAGGGGTATGTAAACATAAAACCCATGTGGGTTGCGGATAAAGCCAAAGATTAGCAATACCAGGTGTTAGCGCCACCAACGGCGCTTTATCGAGGATTAACGGAAAAATATCCCCTATAATCCTACTTAAACCCTCCCTGCTATCATTGTAACTATTATAATCCAGTCCGACCCCGTAGGGGGGATCTGTCAAAACCAAGTCGACCCCTGAAATAACAGGCAAAATATCCAGACAATCGCCGTGGTAAATGGTTATGCCGTTATGGTTGTAATATGGGTTCATTTCATCGACTCGATAATCCTCCGAAGTTGCGCCTCCAATTCGTCAAGCCGCGCGGCCTTCTCCCATGCTGGGCAGGGTGCGGGGTTATCCGGAGTCTCCTGCCGCGATAGTCGCCACAGCAGACCAGTGTGAGGTTCAAACCATTCCGGTTTAAAGAATTCGTCCGGGTCGACCTTGGAGTATTCGGGGTGCGACTGGCGAAAAGTCCAGTATTTAGCTATGGCATCGCGGAGGTCTTCCGCGTCCTGTGTTTTGATTGTCATGGTTTCTCCTTCGGATTCTCCCGGAGCCATTGCCTAACGCCGTCGATGGCTTCCTTTTTCCAATGGTCCTGAAGAAACCCCTCCCTGTTGCACCGGCTGCAGAAATACCGCTCGTTACAGTGGTGACTAACACTGCACCAACTGATTACAGGGCGAGTCCCGCAGTTGATGCACATCCCATCTTTATTCCACGCTTCAAGGTATTCCATGGGGAAAAAGACGGGCCACTGAATAGGCTTATCCTTGTGCCTACCGTGCGCCTCAAGCGTATCAAGCATTGGGTCGGCCGCTTGGGTTTTACCCATGCCAACGCCGGCTATGAATCCCTTTAATCCCTGAAGCCGGTGTACCTCATCCAACGCCGCCCGCAACCGCTCGATTTCCGCCCGTGACTCATGCAGCGCGTCTGCATCCTGAATCAGACGCATCACGTCCTTATCCGTTGGCCGAATCCCCTGACGCCAGACCCGCCGCTCGTTTTCGTGGGTTGCCTGGGTGCGGATTTCTGCGTTAAATTCATCAGACGCCTTTTTGAACGCCGGATGATATCGAACGTCTTTAACGATTGTCGTCATGATTTCCCCTCCCCGTCGCAGTCCGGGCATTCATATTCCTGACCTCCGGCGCCACAGCACACGGAGCACCGCATACCGTCGGCGTGTCCTTCGCCCGACCCGGCGCAGTATTCGCAGAGACCTTCGATCTCACCGGAGCCGGCACAAGTTGAGCATTCGCTAGTTTTGTTTTTCATAACCCCTCACAGTCGCGACTGCATACACCGGGAAGATCTCGCCGTCCGCTGACGCAGTGGCGGATACGCTGCAGACATATCCGCCAACCTTAATCAGGACGATTTCGTCTTTATCAAGCGTCGTCGGGGCCTTTTTCATCTCCGTACCCCGGAACATGACTGTTTGGTCCGTCTGCTCGGATTTCCCGTTGCCCTTGGCGACTGGCGGGGGTTTTGGGGCGGTGGCCGATTCGAGATATCGATCCAAGGCCTTGGTCGCCTTCTTGACCAGCTTCCGGTTTGAATACCCGGTTAGGCATTGCCGGACCCCGGACTTATGCATTCCCATGATTGACGCAAGTTGGACAGCAGTGATCCCTAGGTCCTTCATTCGAGTCCGTAGGGCAATGGCACGCGAATACGGCTGGACGCGGTCAACGATCCCCGTCGAAATTGCGCCGTCAATTATTTCTAGTGCGTCCTCTGCTGTTTCCACCGTGGCGCGTCCGGCGATCATTGACCAGACCCAAGACGGTGATTTTCCGCAAGCCGCGGCGACCCGGTAAACACCATGGCCGCAGCTATCGATCAGTTTTTCGATCTTCTTGCCGATCCGCTTCGTTTCTGTCGTCGGCTTTGGGTTACTTCCCATGTCTCTACCTCCTGAGCCCCAATGGGGCGGTTTATCCCTGACGGATTGCTGCGAGTAGCCGTGATTTCCAGCCCTCAAGCCATTCATCGCGCCGACTCTTCGACCGATTCGGGCTGTAATACGGGTGCGGGTTCATCTCCCGATCGTGCGGGATTTTGAAATCCCTGATTTTGCGTTTTTCTTCCTCGGTCCACCGCGGGGCACCGTGGATCATGTCTTGCGCCTCAGCTAACGGGTGCGCCATTTATTCATCTCCCTCAAGCCAGGCCGGATCCCAGACGTCCCGGTATTGCTCGGCCCATGTTTCGTAGGTGATTTCCTGGCCGGCCGTCGCTATGTCAAGCTCCGCAGCTGCGATGATTGCTTCGTCGTGGGTCTCAAATCGACCGACGGCCTTCCAGGACGTATCCAGCGGGTCATCGGGCTTTTTTGCCTTATGCCGGAAGCGGACGTCCCCTTCGGGAGATGTCTGTTCGATCGCGACGACGACGAAGGGTTTATCGGTCACGGTCCGCGGCCTCCTGAATTAGGTACCGGACGCACTTAGCCTTGGTCAGGTTGCTCAGGCCGCGTCGGACTTTCATGGCTTTTCTGACCTCGCTGAAAAGGTGGCTGTCATGAGGGGTCAAACCTACCACAATTTTCTCCGCTGTTTCAACTTCTGATTTTTCAGCTCTCATTTTTTCCACCGTCCTTTTTTGTCCCGTGGCCAGTCGGCCATAACATCCCGCATCATAGCGGATTGCGCCTTTGCCGTGTCCGTGTCGTTGCAAGACCTCCGCGGCTCGGGGTCGCCGTCAACCCAGCGCCGGATTCCCGCAGGAGATACCGGGATCGGGTTTTCGCCAGGGTAGAAACAGACCAGAAGGGCTTGGATCGGTTTGCAAGTCTGGCGGAATGAATCCCGTTCGATTGCGCTGTATACCACTTCCCCGATCTGCAGATACTTGACGCCGACGATCCAGCCGGCACGAAGCGGGATCGGGATCCTGAGCCAGTCCGTACCCGACAGACTTGTCCGCTTGCTATACATCTCCGATACCACAACCTTATCCCCCATCATAGGGACGATTTCCGTCAATTTCAGTCGTTTCATCTCCCGTGTCTCCCTGTTTTGTTGTCCGCTCTTACTCTCTCCGCGGCAAAAGCCGCTATGTGTATCGCCTCCGCGGCGTGGTCTTTCGATTTCGGTAGGTCGACCCAGTAAAGCAATTTGGCCATTTTCAAGGCCCACGCTTTCGCCTCCCCGCGCGTCCGGACCTTCGCCCCGCGGCCGTAGACAGCCGATCGCCAGACGTTGACCGGGATGCCCCAAGAGTTATCCCAGTTCAAAACGACATACCCCATAGCGTCGGCCAGGCTCGCCCAGGCCCCGTGTACGTAGGATAGCCCAAGGGCCTCGACTGCGTGCGCCCTTTTCTTGCCTCCCTTACCGCCGTCCGAAGGCAAGAACTGACCCTCGATAGCGATATACGGCGCCCCTGCATCCGTCACGGCATACGGGGCGAGTATTTCCCGCATACGGTCGGACATAAGCGACCGCTTCCGGCCAAAGCGGACGCAGCGAACCACACCGACGTCTAGCAGTTTGACCCGGCCGGTGTCCTGGATTTCTACGGCGGCCCATCCGGAGGTCGGTTGCGATCGGGAAGACCCGGGGTCGATTCCTAGGACTCTCATTTTGCGCTACTCTCAATCTCTTCGGTGAACCACCGCGATACACCGTAGGGCGATGTGATGACACATTCGCTGATTTTCTCCAAGGCCCTTGCAATCCGTGCCTCGGGAGTGAGGTGGATTTCGGGGCAGGGGGTGAGATTGCCATTGTCGACGGACCTGTCAAATAAGCAGGTGTACCGCGTCTTTTCGGACTCATCAATAAACCAAACGCAACTCTTACACGTTTCGTCGGTTTTCATGAGCCCGCTCCCTTGGTATCCCTTGTTTATGGATACTGAAACGAAGTGCATCCCCAACAAATCCGTATTGCACTTGTACAATTTTCTCTCCGCGTGCCGCGGTAAAGCACTCATGGCAATACCAATCTTGAGAATATAGATTCTCTTCCCTCTCGGTATCGAACAAGCTGAGGCGAATGAAATAAACACCGTGACTGCATCTACAGACGCAACAGTTTTCGGCTGCTGGTATCATCTCGCATCCCTCCATTGTTTCCAAGTCGGTTTCCGGCCCTTGCAGACGAAATTCCGAACGATGGCATACCGCAGAAACAGCCGCCGCAGATACGACGCGAAAACGTACCATCGCGGACCGTAGTTGTAATGGGCATACCTCGCAAGCTCGATAGTATTGACAGCCGGGTTAAGCGTTATCCATCGCGGTAACCATCGCGGCGACCGCTTCCATCCATGGCCGGTAGGCTGGCGTTTTCGGCAAGCGTTGATTGATGCCCGCATCGTATGCGCTGCGACGTATGTGCTGAGGTAGATATCTTGCAATTCCTTCACGGCAAAATACCCCGCCCGCTTGCGCCTTGCGGCAACATCCGGCGCAACGCACCGAAACCGAGGTATCCGCGCCCGTACTCCCGGGACCGCGCAACCGACAAGCGTAGCAGCTGCGCTTTTCTGTCCCCACCCCCAGGGTATCAACTGCCAAATTCCCGCTTCGCCTTTGCGCCGTCCGCGGTTCCCACCATACGAGCCGAATTTATGCGGCACGTAGTCGGACTCTATCCAGGCGATAGTGGCCATCACAAGCGGGTCAAGGCCGTGTCTCCGGGCTTCGGCGACAATGCGCCTCGATAGGTTGCGGCTGTGCCTGCGTTTCCACTTCGCGCTGTACCGCTGAAATCTGAGGTGGTGATGAATCCAGCGCTGAATCCCGGCTTGATAGCCGTTGCAGTTTACGCCGGGTTCAACGGTTACTATTGCGGCTGCAAGAAGTAGGGGTGTCATACTGCCTCCGATTCTATGCGCAGCATACCAAGGTCAATCAGGGCGAGTAGGACTGCCTCGGTATCCTCCATTGAAACGCTCTCGAGGTTGTTTGCCTTGTTCGTTATGTCCTTTACCTGTCCATAGTCCAGAACCCACCCGCCCTTCCCATCGCCCGGTCTCATTGCT
>JAGYYQ010000062.1:0-13734 GCA_021440005.1 Euplotes weissei
ATGCGTAACCTTCTGTCTATAGCTCATATTGTAAAATACGTCCATATCAATTTGCCTGTCCCTAAGTATTCTCCCCAAAACCCCAAAACCCCAAAACCCCAGACTAGTTCTGATGTATTGAACTTTGAATAATTAATGCAAATCCCAAATTTAAAAATACAGATTAGATTTAAATCATAATTGTTAAATCAGAATTATTCCTTAGAGCAGAGCAATGCAACTCCCTTCAATTTCCAGTTCATTGGAGCAGTCATACTCTTGAGCTGGTTCGAGGATTGTCCCTGGTTGTCGCACTTTAGGTTTACTCTAAAGATTAAGTATTTATCACATCTCATTGGGTATTTGTACACAGGACAGCTGTAAGAAGCCTTGCTTGAATCATCTCCACGAGGTCTGATTCCAGCCATATTATCTGGAGCGTTGGTTGACTGAGCGGAAACCAGCATTACTGGGAACCTAGAGAATAGCTCTTTTGGTCTTGGGTCTTCCAGCTTTCCACCTCCTTTTTTACTCAGAGAAGCACCTTCTAGATATAAACCATGGATGAATACACCTTCAGCAGGAGGAGTCAAGTTTCTGTTGATGCTGCCATTGTCAGTATCAATTACTTCTGGTCTAACTTCAGTCTTGTAGTCTACTTCATCCAAAGACCAGGCTCCCTTCTTCATTCTAGTTAACTCTTGCTTCATACCAGTTAAGAATCCTTGAGGATTGAAGAATCCAGTGAGCCAGAATGAAGGTGGTCTTGTTCCCGTAGTATACCACGCATTTAATTGATTGTATCTGTTCTTCAGTCCATCAAGCCAACCACCAAGGTTAGGGAACAACCATGCAATTTCTGCTCCAGTAGGATCATAGCACCAACTGTAAGGAACTCTCAAATCGAATATCGAGGTAATAGCACTAACAATATCTGGAGTCATAATAATTGTACCATCGACAGCAAGAATGATGTTTTTCATTGTAGTCCTGACTCTTGTCAAAATAAATTGGAATTTCTCCAGTTCCTGCATCAAGAACACATTGAGTGGTACTTTGATACCAGTTTCAGCAAGTCCCTTTGGACCTTTCATTGCTCTGATCTTTTCCATAATTTCGACTTCGTTCCAGTCAGGAGGTAGTTCAGGCAGCATTTGCTTCTCAAGTTTGTCTCTCACTTCAGCTTCTGGAGTCTTTCCACCCACTGCACCAGCGTCCTTTGGCTGGGTATCAATCAAAGTGTTGATCATCTCCAAAGATTCCTTCAAACGGAAAGTTAAATCTGCATTTGGATGCAAACCGAAAGCGATAGGGTTATCTCTGTCTGGCATTTGGTTGATTTCCTGTAACCATTTACTATGCTCTGGACTTGCAGGCACTTCATAGTGAGAGTCTGGAATCAATGGTACAAACTTGTACTGAGGTGTTGTCAACATTGTGTCATGGTACCAAAGATCACCATAAGTATTGAACATTTCTCTGTCCAAATTATCAGTAATTCTTCCTCCGTATTGAACTTCACATACCATGTATTTAATGGCTTTCCATGAATGCTTAATTCCCATAGTAGTACAATTAGTCAAGTGCTTATCAATATATGACAAAGAAGCTTCAAGATCTGAGTTATTGAATTCATACGGTACACAGAATCCAAGCGGTCCGAATTTTCTTCTTTCGTAAACAACTGAGTGCAAGAAGCATGTAGTATAAACGAGTGCTCTCCAAGATTCAAACGGTTCTACTTTTTCCAAAAAGTCAGCATTGATCATAGTAGTGAATGTTCTATGCATACCAGCCTTCAATCCCTTTGGAGGTTCTGTGGTTACTTTGATAGCAATCTGCAGCAAGTCAAGAGGGAATTCTTTATGAGGCTCACAAGTAATCCATAACCTGAAATCTTCATGTGGCTCAGCATTCTTTGGATTAATAATTTCAGGAATCTTAGCCATGAAGTTAAGATCTAAGTGACAGTTCTGTAACACAACCCATCCTCCAGAGATGAATCCATTTTTGATTTCCTCATGTCCGAGGATATCCTGTTCTTCACCCATCGATACTTTCTTGGTAGGGTATTTCTTCCTTTTCTTTGCAAACTCATCGATAGAGTTGGTTGGATCTGCTCCTGCAGATAGCAAGAATAGCGCTGGGAGGTTAACTCTACTTTCTCTCCATAAATCTTCAACAGAGTCAGTCACTGGTTCTACATATCGAGGTCCAAGTACTTCTGCGATGAATTTAGTGGAAGCTAACAATGTTCTGCCTTCTCTAACACATCTAACCAAGCACAATTTCAAGAAGTGACTAATTGGGTCAGCAGCAATTTTATCAGCTAAGTCAGGAATAGGTTCATTTTCAGGTTCGTTATTCTCAATCCATGCTTGCCAAGCAGGCTCATTTCTACTAATTCTGTCCGGAAGATCCTTGAAGGTAACATTATTCTTTCCAAATCTATGACCTGAGATCGCTCTTAGATTAGACCATTGCTTGTTATCCATCCAGCTAAAGGCCTTTGCTCTTTCATCAGATGATCCAGCACCTGCTTTAAGGAAGAATTGAATATCATGTGGCTGAAGTTTTCCTTCTTCAATCAAAATCTTCAAGCAAGCCATTAACTTGAAGGTAGTCTTGTCCATCTCAAATAGTCCTCTATTGATATACCTATAAACTTGGTATGTCATCGTATCAATAATATTGTGCACTCTGTCTTTCTGTAATTGGGCTTTTGGAGCAGTATCAATAGCCATATCGAACAATCCCAAGAACTGATCGAGAGAAGTGTTGTACATCCAGTTAACTAAGGACATTTCTACAATACAGAAGTACAGCACAGCACCTCTTGCAGCAACTGGTCTGAACTGTTCTCTCTTCTCATCAATTTCAGCTCTCTTTTCTGTAGCATCTTTAAGTTTCTGATTGACTTCTTTAGATTTAGCTTTAATAGTTGCTAGCACA
Organism: Euplotes weissei; assembly: GCA_021440005.1. Lineage (NCBI taxonomy): Eukaryota > Ciliophora > Spirotrichea > Euplotida > Euplotidae > Euplotes > Euplotes weissei. The sequence continues at coordinate 2,932 of JAGYYQ010000062.1, forward strand.
TCAATCAATTCAACATCGTCTAACAGAGATCCTTGTGCATTTGCTAACCTTTCAAGCAACTGTTTATCGAATTTCTGGAGAGTTTTGGTATTCTCAGTTACATCCTCAAGCAAAGCTGTCAGCTGTTCTTCAAGACTCTTCTGTTCTTTTGAAAGCACTCTACCTAACAATTGCTGTTCCAAACCTGATTGAATAACTGTAAAATTAATGATAGTTGTCTTAGCGGCTAACTCTGGCGAGAAGTGAGGATTCGAAAGTTTAGTAGTCATATAAAGCATGAATTTATCATCAAAGTCCATATCTTGATCAGCGATCTTCAATAGTTTAGTTCTACCTTTAATAATAATTTGCTTTTCAAGAATTGGATCAAGCATCGGATCAACTTCGTTTTCAATACCTTCAACCATTACAGCCCAACCTTCCTGAAGTGGCAACTTCAAGTCATCCTTTAGTCTTGGACTGTTGATATTCAAAATCAAGTCTCTTTCTTCAAGCTCAACTTCTCTCCTCTTAATCCATGACATTGCTTGTCCCTGAGGATCTATAGAAATTGAGGTTTAATACTAAGGTTAGCTCAAAAATAACTAGAGAAGTGAAAAACTTACCAATTAAAAGTGGATATCTTGAAGACCTGGTAACCATGATACCGTTCTGAATTGACAAATCATCTGTAGGTAAACCTTGCAAATTCCATTCTCCCACTGTTGCATCGTCTACCAAAAATGAAGTCAAGGCTAAATCTTCAGAGCATGGGATTCCTTTCTCAGACAAGTCTTTATGGAAATAGTCGTCAAGCAACATTTGTCTGAACTCAGCATTGAATGGTCCACAATAAGAAACGAAGGCACATGCCTTTGCGACATCTCCGACTAATCTACTCTTCAAAGAAGCAAAATTGTTGGCATCATGCTCCCAACGCTTTCTCTCATCTTTCAAACCGTTGATCAATCTGTTGGCTTGGTCCATCTTCCTTCTGGTCTTGGCAGCTTTGTCTTGCAATGCTTGCTTAGCAGCCATCTGATCATCATATTTCTTTTTCAGCTTAGCTTTGAGTTGGTTACATTCATCAAGTTCTGCCTCTGCTTCAGCCAATTTCTTTTGGGCAACCTTCAAACTTGCCTCTTTCTTTTGGAGCAATTCAAGTTTTGGCTTCACAATCTTAGATTGATTATGATAATCAGACATAGCAGCAGACCAAATACAGAGTCCTTCCAGTGCTGCATTTGCTTTCTTGGCAATAATTGGATCAAATGCATTTCTTCCATCTGGCAATTGCAGATTCAAATAAGGTTCAAGCAACTCGCAAGTTTCATCATTGATATTATCCTTTTCTTGGTCAGAGAAATCTTGTAAAATCTTCAAGAATTTAGCATTTGTCAAAGTACCTTTAGTGAATGCTTCGAAAGAATCTTGACAGAAGTCTACTTCTTTCTTTGAAATAGTCCAAGAATTTGCTTTAACAGGAAGCATTGGGAATCTCAGTACAAGATGTACGGCATCCATGATCATTTTTGTAGTATCAGCTGGATTCTTGGAAGATTTCAACTCGTTAATATCCTTCGGTGTAATTGAATCGACAGCCCCTATAGCTCTTTCTAAATACGGCATTGCAACAGCCAAATCTTTCTCTGCGTCTTCTTTCTCAGCAGCAATGATTGCAGCTTGTTCTTCACAACCACTCTTGACGACTCCTACTTCGTCAGCCTTTTTCTTAGCTTTTTGATTTTCAACTTCCAATTCTTTCAGCAATTTGTCAGTTTTCTTTGCAGCTTCAGCTAATTTGACTTCTTCCTTAGCAAGCTCTTCCTTCAAAATAGCAATACCTTCAGCTGCTTCCTTCAATTTCTCAAGACCTTTTCTGATATTGTATTCTTCTGTATTCAAATCAGCATATTTGTCATTGTAGACAGACTTGTACAGATCAATGAATGACAGATAACTCTTTGGAGTAACGTACACATGTCTTCTCATTCTTTCGAAGTAGAGATGGCAAACATCAGTAACCATGTCATGAACTCTTCCCATGTGATTCTCCAATTCTGATTTGATCTTGTCATCATCACCAACATCAACAGGGAACTCAGCCAAGAATGAATGGGACACTGATACAAGTGCTTCCTCAGGCCATGGCAAGAACCAATCAATAGTACACCCATTGAATAAAGCAGGGAATTTCCTAGCCCTTTCAGGGAATTTAGATCCAACTGGAGAGAAAGACAACACAATATGTAGACAATCTCTAACTCTGTTGATAGCGTACAACCACAGGTCTCTTGTTGATGGATCTTCTCCCTTCTTTCCTCTCTCTTTCATGTACAAACTCTTAGACTCAAGGGCAAACACATCTTTTTCATCTTTTGGAATTAAACCAGCAATTTCTCCTGTAGCCAAGAAACTGTTAATAAACTCTAAGAAATTTTCTGATTTAATTTCAGCATCAGTCAATATGAAGGTTACAGAATTACCACCTGGCCCAGTTAACTGATAAAGCTCTTTTATGTTATCCTTCAAGTTATTTTCAGTGTAACTCTTAGTCAAAGCAATCTGGAAGAATATTTGCTTGCAAATGAAACTAGCTAATTTAGTCAAACTCTGTTTACCAGAACCTCCTACACCAACTAACAAAGCACTTCCTCTCTTGGAATTAATGATTCTGCACAGTCTGAGTAAATGTTTCAATGCATCGTCGAAGATGACCAAATTCATTTTCTTAGAAGGGTTAGCTTCATTGTAGGCATCTAATTTTTCATTTGTAATTTTCCTAATAGCATCAATAGAAGGACAAGCTTCGTACACAAATGGTGCTTCAGAAACAAGCTCACCATATTCATCGAAGGTATCAGTTCTTTGATAATCAGCGAACAGTAAGTTGGTTAGTAGTTCTTCTTCTGGAACGTCAATAACATCCTTAAATTTATCAATAGTAGTTTTCTCCAAAAAGTCTTTGAATACATCTTTGTCAACTTGGTTGAGCAGCTTATCTTCAAACACTCTTTCACATTCATGTCTCCAAAGAGCAACTAAAAATAGTTCAGATTTCATTTTTCCTGGAGCATTCGATGCACTCTGAATTACTTTGTATTCAGTAGCTTGAGCAACGAGACAAATACCCTGGAACACTCTTGAAAGTTCTCTCATGTTGAAAACATAATGGAATTTGGTTGGAGTTGGCAACAGCTTTTTACGTACCAAGTCCCACAAAGAAATTGTAGCATCAGTCAAAAGGTCCTTAACAGTAATCACATCAGGAGTATACTTCTTAGGATTAAACAACAGCGTCAAAATTCTACCGTAAATGTTCTCAATTGATCGCACTGATGGAGATGTCATGTTGAAAATAAAGAAGTGTCTCTTGCATCTATTTGGAATATCATTTCTACCACCTCCTGGATGATTCATTGCACCTAAATACTGAAGTCCTTCAACTACTTTGAAATCTCCTCTGTTTTCTTTAGCCAAGAAGTAGTATCCTTCTAATTCAATGAGTTGTCTAAGAATCTCTAAGGTAATCTGATCATTCCACTCATTAATGAAAGGCATACTAATATCATCAATAAATACAGTCATCTTTTTGCCTCCTTGAGCACAGAAAGTTTTACCTTGTTTCTTCTCAATTTCACCATCAATAGAGTCTTGGAACATTCTTGGAGTAGTAGCAGATGAGAACTGAATAGATTTGAACAGCATCACGTTTGAGTCGAATTTAGAGGCATACATCAAAGCACAAGAAGTCTTAGCTGTACCAGTTCCACCAACAAGAAGAGTTGATTTGCATCCTCTTTCTTTTCTAGGTTCACTTCTCATTTCTGGCAAATCAGCAATTCTAGAAACGATATAATCTGCTCTAGTAGAATCACTTGTTGGAATCAAAAGCTGTGAGAACGTAATTCGAGATGGTTTTACCCATTCTTCAGCTTCCCATAATGTCTATATTTTATTTATTAAGTTAAATGTATTTTAGCAAAGAAAGTAAAAATGAAAAACTTACCCAGTCCTTAGAGTCTTTCTTGACATAATAATCAAATACAGTCTCTTTATCCACGGTCATTTTGTTACCACTGATTTGAGGAAGAGGAGCACCTAGTCCTTCTAAGAATTTATGGAATTTCTCTCTTTCTTCTGTTTCAAATAGACCTCCAAGTGACCATGCCATTGAATATGTAAAGATTTTTTCAACTACAGAAAGAGCAACTTGTTCTCCTCTGTCCCAGAATGGTTTTAAGCAAGCATCAAGAAGATTGATCATATTACTAGCTCTAATGACAGGTGGTGTGTACATGACATATTCAGTGTTCTTTAGCAACCAGTCGAAAATGTTAGGGTCTTTCAAATATTTTTCAACAAATCCTCTAATAGTGTCTCCTTCTTCTCCAGTAAATCTCTTTTCTTCAATTCTATCATCAACCCATGTTTCAAAGAGTGGATCCCAACCAAGATCATTTTCAGAAATAAACACAATACCACATCTACTGACAGTGGCTGGTGATGCATTGTTCAGGTTTTCGACTTCGAATACCAGTTTAACATTCTCAGTCATTGGGATACGATCACTGTTAGCTAATGTCAAAATCTTGTTATCGTCTAACACTGTGTTCAAGTTTTCAATCCAAATGGCATCGACTGGTCCATCACAAGTAATCCAAGTATGGTATTTGATTGGCTTATTGAACTTAGCCCAAATAGCAGAGAAAACTCCCTGTGTCCATTCATTCGTTGTGGTATTCATCACACCAAACATTTCTTGACCAGTGAAAGATTTTGGATTTAATCTATGAGCTCTGTGTGGAGTTCCATCTCTTGTCAAAGCTTCGATTAATACATTGGCAATAGTAGTTTTACCGGTTCCAGCAGGTCCAACAAGCATGAATCCATGTCTTACTCGAGAGGTCTCATAAAGCTGAATAATTTTCACGAACCAACTTAGTTTTTCAACAAGGTGTTGCTCTTTGATGATTGCTTTGCAGTGTCTTTCAACATTTTCATAGACCAACTTTGGCATATTAACTTGTCTTGGGAAGATATCTCCAAGCAAGCCAATGAAAAGATCTTTATCTTGACCCACAAGTTTACAGAAGTTAATATCTCTTAAGGTACGAGCCAAAAGCATTTCTTCTTTATCTCCTGGATTATTCCTCTTAGTAATACCAGCAGTTCTCAGCACAGACAAAATATTTCTCAAACCGAAGTCATAATGTCTCTGACCAGATAATTGTTCTTCACACAATTTATTCAAAATTGTGAATTTCTTAGAGAGTTCAGTATTTTCTAAATAACCTACAGAAGCTAGCTTAGTCTTAATAATGATTTCTCTGTCAGGCTGCATCATTGTTACACCTCTGAACAACACTTTCAGATTTTCAGGTAATTCTTGTCTTCCAGCATATCCAGGATTCATTGTAATGAAATAAGCGCATGACATAACCAATCCAACTGGAACATCGTCATTAGGGAACATGAAGATCTTAGCGTTTGTCTTCTTTGCAGTAGTAATGGCTTCTACCTGAGCAGCAACGACTGATAATGTAGCAAGAGCAATTCTGTTGAATTCATCGAAGCATCCCCACAATCCACTCTGGCATAAACCTTTGAAAATCTTAGCCATGTCTCTGTATTTATGCTCTCCTGAGCAATTGGTAACAACAACGAATACACCCAAAGTTCTTCCCAGATCTTTTACTGTTTCAGTTTTTCCAGTTCCTGCTGGTCCAGCTGGGGCTCCTCCATAAAGCATTCCCAAGGCTTGTGCAAGAGTTACGTAGCATCTATCAGTCAGTGGAGTAATACACAATCTTTCCTTAGCTCCTAAGAACTCATAAGAGTAAATGAATTCTACATCAGTAATGGAAATAGCAACATGGTCGTCATCCATTTTCCAGAAAATTCTGGTATTCTTAATCCAATCAAAGTCAGTTGCATCGTTGATTTTGTGTGTTTTAGCCTCCTGCTGGATTTCTTCAAACAAATCCTTCTGATGTACATGAATAGTTACCAAAGTTTCGATCTTAGTTCTGTGAATTCTAGACTCATGTTCTTGTAAGCACATGATTGTTAGCTTCTCCATCATTTCCTTGATGTCTTTCTTCTTTTTCTCCATTTCCTGGTTTCTTTCCTTTTGGTTCTTCTCAAGAGCATCCTGTACCTTCTGAGTCCAAATCATTTGGATTCCAAGTAAAGCAATCTGAGATTGGTATCTAACAAATTCATTCAAGTCAGTCTGGAAGCAGTCTCTAGCTGCATCTTTACAGACATCTCTAACACTTCTCTGCATTTCAAATTGTAAAGCTAACAACCAAGCTTCAATATTGCCTTCAGCTTTAACTCCCTCAGTCAAAATGATTTCTTCCTTGTCTTTTCCAAGTTGCTGCATAATAGAAACAATCAGTCTTCTATCCTGGTCATCGAACTCAACTTTAGTGATAGCATCGAATAATTTTTCAAAATCTTCTTGTACACTGTTTGGATCTGATCCTTGAGACAAAATCTTCAGCAGTACTGTATTCGATACAAAGTAGAATCTTGGGAACAACTTTCTCTTAGACTCTAAATAGTTCTCTAATTTCTTCTGACAGAATTCAAGATCTTCTTGGAGTGGATGAAGCATGTTCTTGAGCATATCGTTTGTACAGCATTGAATAACGTTTCTCTGCTCGTTTGCTCTTTCCATTAATTTCAACCAATCTTTGTCGATTTTGATAAACTTCTTAGCTTCAGTAGGCATTTGTTTAGCAATATCACCACCTTTAAATACACTAACCAACGATGTCCACAGAACTTGTACCTTCAACCACTTTTCAATAGTATCGGAGACTTCATTGAATTGGAAGATGCAATCTTCGACTTGAGTTTTGAATGGAGTTACATATCTCATTGCATTCATCTGATTTAGCTGCATGATATGCTCTTCTAAGGTTTCTTGAATATCTACGATGTTTCCGCCAAGCATACACGGAACATCAATTCCCTTTTTAGTCTTAATTTCTAATTCACACTCATTCCAATAAGCAACAATTCCATCATTCAGTTCCCTTTCAAGCTTCAATTGCTTATCAGCAGATTCAGTAATATCTTCAATATCAGCTTCAAAATCTAAGAGGTTTGTCTTTAGTAGCTGTTTCAGAGAGAAAGTATCGTTTCTGAATGGAATATCTTGTTCAGTAATCTCAATAATCTCCTCCCAGTGTCTATCTCTAATAGATTCCTTGGATAGCTCTTTGACAAGAGGCAAAATCTTAGTCATGTCTTCAACTTCTTGTTTCAATTCTTTGTAGGCATCCCAACTCTTCAGAATTCCTGGCAATTTAGCACAGTCTCTGTTGAAACTTTCAATTTGTTCAATCATTTTGTCAACTTCATTTGGAATGTCAGACCACAAGTACTCTCTCCATTCAGCAATTGTCTCAATAACCTTTGAGTACAGGTTGTACAGTTTCTCTAGTAACTCAATTTCTTTAGCTGTTTCATCAAGTGCAGGATAGGATTGATGAGGTAGTCCAAATAGTGTCTCTCCTGAATGGTAAGATTCATATCTCCTTCTTCTCACTTGGTACTCTTCACTGAAGATTCTTAGTCTGTTCAAAGCTTCTCTTGGAGCAATACCTGGGACCATTGGTCCATTCTCATCAAAGTTCTTTCTGAAGTCCTCGACATCAATAATCAAATGTTTGATCCCTTCAATCAAAGTCTTTTTAAATCCTGATTGCTGACCTTGTAGTTCATTTCTAGTCTTCTCTGCCATTTTCAGCAGATTCTTCCAGTTTTTCTCAAGGATGCTTTCTGCATCCATTTCTTCTTTATCCATTACATTAGCCAAATGGATTTCAAGTAGCTTGTACATTTCAGAAATTGGCCTAATCTGTAAATCAATCTCAGATTCTTTTCTTCTAATCTCTTCAAGAGCAGCCATGATGTTGCCCAAAGTATCAATATCCTTAGCTGGCTTCTCAAGTTTCAATCTTAGTTGTTTGATTTCATCATACAAGTTGTCCAGTGATGATTTAGCTTTCTTGTGTAGTTCTCTAGAGAAAGCTTCTTTCCATTGCAAGATCTTTGATCTCAATCCTTGTTTGAGATGATCGGTAGTCAAGTTTAGAGCACCAATCTGATGAGCACTCTGGATTCTATTTACTTTATCTTCAAAATCAGTGAATTCTTTAAGTTTGATTTCATAGTCTTCAAGCTCTGGATTGGTAGCAGTAAATGCTCTCAGGCTCTCAGAGACATTTTTACTCCATAACCACTGATATTCTTCAAATGATTCAACAAATGTATGGACAGCATTCTTAGTACCCTGAATAGAACCAGTCAGGAGCAAAATGACCTTAACAATTTCTTTATCCTTAGCAATCCAATCATAGAATGGCTCTCTTTTGTCTTCAGGAATGTCTTTCTGGTTCCAGTTTTGTACATTCTTAGTACTCTTAAGTACATGACTTGCAGCTCTATTAATAGCACTCTGAATATCATCCAAGGATGGCTTTAGTGCACATTGCCCTCTATCTAAAAGCACATCTACATCAAAGAATGGCTTCAACTGCATCTTTGGTTGGTTTCTTCTTCCACAAATTCTTTCTTTCATTGCATTCAAAGAATATTTGGTAGCATGAAGCAAAGCTTGATACATAGACCAGTTGTAGTACTTTGACAATTTTTGAATTTCTTCAGCAGAAATAGCCTCTACATGTTTATCCAAGTTGTAAGAGCAAATAGTCTGAATCAGATCTTCAACAGCTCCTTCAACTTCAATGTTTTTGCTCTTTAATTTTAGTGATTCATGGTTGATCCAAATTTCCTGCATCTCTACAAAGTCATCAAGTGAGAAAGTATGAGCATCTTGTGGCAAATCTACCAGAACTGTCTTAGAGAGTGCCTTCAAGTTGTTCTCAATTCTGTTCTCCATAATATCATTAATATTGATAATCAGTTGTTCAAGTTTACTAAGCCCACTGTGAACATGGTGCAAGTATCCTTCAATATTCATTGAAGTCCATGTCAATGTAACCATTCCTGGTCTCAATTTGTATTCAAGATCTTCTAAGTGTGGGACAAGGAGTGATTTAGTGTTTGGTCTGATCTTTGAAACAATTCTTTCATATTCTCTGAGTACATAAGAGAGTTCATTACAATTTCTCTTGAACTTATCTTCTTGTAGCAGTACAATTTTAGCACTCTCTGGAATTTCAATACCAATTCTGGATAAGCATTTAGCTTCTCTGATCAAAGTGAGAATTTCAGTATCGAAGTTGACGTAAAGTTTATTGTTTGAAGGGTGTCTGATGATAAGAGTAGCTTGTAAACCTGCCTTAGCTTTCTCAACTTCGTGAGACCAAGCTTGTCTCCATACTGATTCAAAAGCAAACAAGACATATCCTGTCTTATTGTATTTATTGATGAGTTTCTTACAGTCTTTCATAGTAGTGATGAGAGGAGGCAGGAACAACATATTTAAATAGGACATTAGGTAAAGGGAATAGCATATAGATATTAAACTTGAAGGAGCCATAGAACAGCATGCATTAAAGGGATAGTGTACTAATATATTTTGTTCCATTCTTCTAAACATGTTGCTTGAGTTTGATAAAATAAATGTTGCCTAATAAAAAAATTGTCAAAAATATGTTGATACCTCCCCCTCCTGTAGTGAGATCTGGTGGGAAATTCTCCATTGGAGCAGCAATTCTATGGAACAAGTGCCTAGACCAAGTAATGGCTCCAGCAACCTCTGGTAGATTTCTCACAGCAGGCACCTTAGTCCTCTTTTCCTGATATTGCTTCTCTACATTAGCAATTTCAGCTGAATAGTTCTGAAGAATTGCAGTGTACTGGGCGTCTAGAGAGCTTCTTAGATTGTCTCTTTTCAGTATCGATCTAAATTTTCTGAGCAATTTTAGCGAGTCTTCTACACTTCTAATCACCTCAAAGTTCTTTCTAATATATTGCTGTAGTTCAGTTTCTGATGCTGATACAGCTACATTGAACTCTACGAAGTCTCTGTCAAAAGTATTCTTTTCAAAGTTAAGTAGCTTATGCTTCTTTCTTCTAAATAGATCAACACAACTGTTGAAAGTGTTGATAATGTCATCAATATTCTCTAAATTATGTTGACTTAAGGTCTCAAATTGCTGAATAGTTCCAAAGAGTTCCATCAGCTTAGTAATTCTTCTACAGAATAAGTCAAACTTTCCAAATATTTGATTAGGAGAGAATTCAAACTGTTTTCCTTTAGGCATATTCATCAGTCTCTCTTTAGTAATCTGATATTGCTTTTGGTATGCCTTGTTAAGATCAATACAAGACTGTAGAACAGGGATCAAGGTTTCTGGAGGGAATCTCTCATGATCCCACAATTTATCATCTGATGTTTCTCCATCAAGAATAGCATTCTTGCAGCAAATAATCATCTGGTTAGTGATCTTCTTAAACAAATCAGTCATTCTGTCATTAGTGTTGTAGTATCTAGCAATAGTGTGAATCATTTTAATAGAGTTCATCAAAGCTGGTAAAGTATCCTTCACTACTTCTGGTTTTTCATTGTAAAGAGGATCAATGAACTGCTCAAGAGTTGTTAAGTATTTCACATTATCCTTTGCTTCATTCAAAGCTTCAGTTACTTTCATATCTTGAGTTCTCCACTTAGATTGCAACAAGTAAATATTTCTTCCTGGATTATCGTTAGCATTACTACTAACATGGTTGATGACACCTTGGACAGTTTTACAATGATCAGATCTCATCTCTTCAGAAAGGCAAGTAAGTTTCTGCATTCTCTTTCTCCAGTACTCTAGCTCACTTCTAGGACCAGTATCT
>JAGYYQ010000064.1:0-13144 GCA_021440005.1 Euplotes weissei
TCTTACTATTGCATTAGTTTCATAAAGTAAAGGATAGAAATTTAATATTACAAATGTTGTTATATAATCTAAAGAGTAGAGTCCTAGAACTGTTAGGAAAATAAACTTAATGTTGTTCTTTGGTTTATTGGTTGAGTTGTTTTTTTGAGGTATCATATTAATCTTTCAGCTATTGCTCTAATAACATTTGTAGTGACAGCATTGCCCATCATTTTATATCTTTGAGTAGTTAATAATAATTCTACAAACAACCCAGACATATTTCTAAAACCAACTCCATCAGGAGAATATAAATGTATTCTAACAGGAGAAGAAAAGATTCTATATGAATGTATAATAAATAATGATACTGCTATAATAAGAGAAAGATTTACAGGAAGTAAAACAATAGAATATTGTGAAGAAGTTGAAGTTGACAGAGATAGAGTTAAAGCTTTTCAAGAAAAACAAACAACTCAAAATTGTATAAATATAACTTATACTCAAAAAGATACTTTAAAAGTTAGAACTGGCGAAAATGAAAGAGACGCATTAACAAAAGGAGAAACAACTTTAACAAAAACAGATGATAGATATACAATAAGTCTAACAGATGATTATATTAAATTGGGAGAAAATTCTATTATATTATTTGAATCTACTCCTTATGCTCCAGATGTTTCACAAGAGATTTTACTAGGAGATGTAGGTTCTGCTTATTTAAATTATTCAAATACAGACCCTTATGATGGATTAGTTGCTTATTATCCATTTGATTCAGATGTTAATGATACACAATTAACTACAGCATATGATACTCATTTAAACGATAATCACGGAACATTACAATATAATGCTACTATTTTTAGTGGGGTTGATGGAGAATGTTTATTTGGAAAGTGTTTAAACTTAACGGATGGAGATACTATTGGAGGAGTTTTAATTCCTGCAACAACAGAGAATAGTGCATTTGGAACAGGGGATTTTACTTATATGATATGGGCTAAGATATACACTTCTTCAGGTGCTGATAGAAATGTGCTTTGGGATAGTGAATCAACTGGAGGAACTAGCACTAATAATGGTGGAACTTATATGTTATATCAAACAACAAGTCTAACTTTTGGAGTTGAAGATAATGAGTCAACTTCAAATGGAAATGTAGGGATTGTTCCTTCAACTAAAGATGATGGACTTTGGCATCATTATGTTGGTGTAAGAAATAGTACTGGTTTAGCTATTTATATTGATGGAACTTTATCAGGAAGTAATGGAAATGGAGTTGGATTAAATGTAACAACTAATCCTGCTGTTAGTGGTATAGGAATTGGAGGAAGGGGGGACGAAAAATTCCCAACATCATTTGAACCAAATATGACTGTTGATGAATTTATGATTTTTAATAAACAATTAACTGGCACTCAAATATCAAATATTTATAACAATCAATCTGCTAAGTTTAAAAATTATGGTAATATGACTTTCCAAAGTATTGATTTAACAACATCAACAACAGCAAATGTTTCTGTTCCAGAATATATTGATTATGTAGGAAATTATGTTCAAGTAAGTTTAGATGATGGGGGAAATTGGACAAACTTTACAAAAGAAGGAATATCTGGGATTGCTTATAATGTTCCAATATCTCCTGTTGATAATGCTAATCTAACATTACAATTTATAACAGATTCAAATAATGCTTATTCTCCAACAATTTCAGGAACAATCACAATCCACGAAAATTTAGAAAATGCCGATAAAGTAAATCCTAACATAACTTTTGGAACAAATACAAGAGCTAATAATTCTTATCAACTCTATCAAAATATTTATATTAATCTTTCAACTGAAGATACTTCTGACCATTACTCTTTCGTTGACTTTGGAAATGATTTAGCTTTATGGTTAACAATGGATGATAGAAATTCAAGTGGAGACCCAACTGATTTATCAATTTATTCAAATAATGGAACTTTCTCTGGGGATAGTTTTATTGATACTTATGGGTATTTTGGTGATGGTGCTCAATATGATGGAACAACAGATTATCTTAAAATAAATGCCGATTCTTCCTTAAATTTTGATGATATGGGGAATTATACTTGGGCAGGTTGGTTCAAATCTCCTAGTATAGATTTAGGTAATTTCTTATCAGAATATGAGTTTGGTACAGGGGGGTTTGTTATAGGTTCTTTTGGAGGTTCTAGTTTAAATATATATGATGATAGTATAGGTTTAGAAGTGACTGGACCTGCACTAGTCTCTAATCAATGGTATCATTTTGTAATAGTTTATAATACTGAAAATAATATTACACTTTATGTTAATGGTGAATTGAATGTTACAGACACTTCTAATACTTTCAATGATTTTGCAGGAGATGTTTATGTTGGCGGGAATGATTATTTTAATCTTTATACCCAAACTGGAACAACAGACGAAGTAATGTGGTTTAATAGAGTTCTAGGTGCAGATGAAATTTCTGCTTTATATAATGCAAGTGCAAATCAGTATATCCATAATTTTACTAATCTAGCAGAAGGAACTTATAATTTCACAGGATATGCAGTTGATATTGAGGGAAATAGAAATCAAACAGAACAAAGATTTATTAATATTGTAAGTGATACAACTGGCCCTAATCTAACTATAAATTCTCCAACTCAAAATCAAATCTTAGTAGAAACAGGGAATATATTATTTAACTTAACAGCAGTTGAACCTGAATCAAGTATAGATACTTATCTTTATTCAATAGATGGAAATGCTAATGTTAGTTTTGATGGAAGTGAGATAATTACTAATCAGTTACATGGAAATCATTCAGTTACTTTCTGTGTTAATAATAGTATTGGATTATTCACTTGCGATTCAAGAAATTATCAAAGAATAACTGTTAGTGGATCTTCAGGAGTTTCTTCAGGAATAGGAGAATTTGAAACAGAAAAGATAGATTTATACAATTTCTCTATAAATGCAACAGATTGGAGATACGAAGAGAGAGTAAAACTTTCTATTTATCCAATAAACTTAGAGGGAAATGCCACTGATGTAAATGAAGTATTGGTAGAACCAATAACTAATTTTAATGTTAGTTTCCAATCAGATGTTTATAGATTAAAAGAAGGAGAATATTATATAGAATATATCTTACCAGACCAAGATTATGATAGTTTAGATTTCAATATAACTCTAACACAGAATAACCAAACAATAAGTCAAACATTTAATATTCCAATAGAACAAAGGACTTTCTTTGAAAAGATAAAGTCAAGATTATTAAATGGATGGAATAATTTTGTTGATTATAGTTCTTTAAATTGGTGGTTCATTCCAGTAATATTAGGGGTGTTTGCTTTTGGATTTTTAATGATTTTGCTTCTGCCGAGAATTAAAGAAGAAAAGAAAGAATAAAAACATTTATAAATAATTAATCTATGATATTATTAATATAAAATACTAATAATATCTAAGATTAATAAATGGGACATAGACTACCGAGAGAAATAAGGAAACAATCCATAATCCCATTCAAATTAAATCTAAGAATACCTTTTTCTATTGCTGCTGAAGAGAAAACAGCTATAGACTTTTTTGATGAGGCTAGTAATAATGATAATTCTGATGGTAGTAAAGTTTTAAAAGAGATATTGTTTAAGAAATTAGGGATTACCAATGAAAAGGAACTAAGTAGTCTTCCTGGAATGGATAAGGTTATGAATGATGCTCGAGAGATTATATATAAAAAATTAAATGTTAATAGAAGAACAAATTCCTTTTCAAAACAAATGTTAGAAGGTGTCAAAAATTATCTTGGGAAATAGAGGTTTTAACTTATGGGTAGTAACTATATTAGTATTCCTAGTTATGCCCTTTGTTGCTGCAAATGGATTAAAAATTGTCAATTATGATAATATAGTGTTACAAGTTAATAAGACTGCAGGAATAGATAAATCAGTTAATCTAGTTATTAAAAATGAAGAACCCAAAACAATGCATAATATAACTTTCGAGGATAATGATATTATCTCTATTCCAGAGATAGCTTCTCTAAGTTCAGGAAATAGTTTGAATGTTACTGCAACTGTAAAGGGAGATGCAGATTTTGAGGATATAATTAGGTTAAGAGGGTTTATTGAGAATAATCTAGGTGCAAGTAATGAAACTCATGAAATAGATGTTGAATTTGATGATGGGCTAAGTATTTGTGATTTTACTATAATTCAGGGAGATACAGTTATTTGGCATAATCTTGTTAATGATGAGATTAGAATGAAAAATGAGATTACGGGAAATGAAATAAGTACTTTACTTCAAGGAGAAAGTTATCAAACTACTTTTGATTCCCCAGAGGTGTTAAAATATTCTTTCTTAAGACATGGATTTAGATTTACAGATATATGTGAATTAACTGCTCTATCTGATTCAGGATTTGTTAATGATCCTCAACTAGATGCTCTATTAAGCTTAGATGTTAATGTTGATTTTGAACCAACAACCATAGAAACTACAGTCTTAGTTAGAGATTACTCTATAGATGTTTTTGGAACTGATGAAGGAGTTATAAGTGTTAAGAACACCGGAAGCAAGGTTGCTCATGTAAAATTATCAGGAGATTGGTTTAGTTATAGTAAAAATAATTTTGATGTTGATGTTGGTAAGACAAGTGTTGTTACATACACTATAAAATCAATTAAACCAGGAGTTAGTTCTACAAATGATACAGATAAAACTTATAATCCCACCATAAATGTTTCAGGGAATTTTGATGAGAAGATAGAGAATTTTAGCATATTTGTTAATTTTGCTAATATTGGAAGTGGAAATAGCACTACTGGAAGAAGTTTAATTGATGCATTTATAGAAGCTTGTGCTGCTAAACCCTCTGAATGTGGAATTACTCCTCAAGTTATATATAGAGATGGAGCAAATGGAACTAATGGGCAAGTTAATATAACTGTTCAACAAGACCAATTTGAACAATTTGCTAAATTGTATTTTAATGATTTAGATGCAAGAGAAGTTGATAGTAATTTTATAAAAGAAAAGATTGATGAAATAACAGGATATTTTGAGAGTATAAATCAAAGAGTAACTAGCTTAGAGTCTGAAAATGCAGAACTAAGACAACAAACAGAAGATAGTAGTGGTAATCTACAATTCCTAATAGTTTTAGGAGTAATTTGTGCTATTTTCCTACTTTTGTTCTTAATAGGAAGACATTATAAAACGAGTAAGGGAAGTGTGGATTTAGATACTTGGGGAGAATAAAAAATGGAAGAAAATATAATTGACGAACATCAGGAACCAGAGAAA
The DNA here is from genome assembly GCA_021440005.1 of Euplotes weissei. Lineage (NCBI taxonomy): Eukaryota > Ciliophora > Spirotrichea > Euplotida > Euplotidae > Euplotes > Euplotes weissei. The sequence continues at coordinate 5,296 of JAGYYQ010000064.1, forward strand.
AAGAAAAGTTCATTTAAGAATATTATTAAATGGAGTTCTCTAGTTATTTTAGTAACTGTCTTTATTAGTTTAATTTCTATTAAATATACTAGTGATACTTTCACATGGGGAAAGGTGTTTTTATATGGGGGACTTTCATTAGTTGTTTTTGGGGGAACTTTTATTTATTTACAATTTCCAAACCTATTCAAAAGAGCTAGTAGAACAGTTAATGAGGAAAAACTCCCTGCACCGATTACTGCTGCACAATCTAGTATTTTAGTTGATAGACTTATAATGGGAAGTAGATATGCAAATGTTGTAGAGTTTGTTATTGATAGTGGAGTTGAAGAACACGGAAGAGGTAATAAACAAAAGATTTATTTTGAACATGTTAAATGCAAGTATAGAGATAATGGAAAGAAAGTAGAATATTTTGTAGCAATTAATATGCACTATCCTTTAACTAATTATAGGATAATTCCTTTTCCTAAAAATACAAATCAAATGCATAGAGCTAAAGCTCTTCTCGCAACAGATCCTGAACCTGAACCTGAAAGAGAAACTACTGTTAGTGAAGATATTTTAAGTGGAAGAAAGATTATTCATACAGTCACCTCTCCAACTAAACGAAAGGTTAAGAAGAAACCTCAAGGAGAATTAGGATAATGGCAATAAGTGCAGGATGGACTTGGTTTATATTTATAATGGCTATAATAATCGGAGGTTTAGCTCTCTGGTATTATCTGTTGAAAATATTTGATAAAGGAAAAGATGAAGAAACTACCCATGATATAAATTTATGTGATTTGAAAGAAGGAAGAGCTTATGGTAAAGAAGTTGATGTTAAACAAGGCCCTAATGGTAGAACTGTAAGATATATTGTTCCTCAAGATATTAATGTTATTAAATGGAAAAAACAGGGGAAACCTAAAATAACTCCTGTTCCTGTAGTTGTAGATAGAGGAAAGACATTACAGTTCCCTAAAGGAGCTTGGAGTAAAGATAAGAACATAAATCTGTTACTACCTGCTAATGCTGTTGATTTACCAGATGATTTTAAAGAAACTATGTTTGGTAAATTTATGATGTTTTATATAGAGTTAATAAATGCTAATAATACTGAAATAGATGCTCTTAAGGAAGGGTTTGATAGACAAGCTCAATATATTACTGAGATGGGACATGGAGAAGCTAGTGTTAAACATATAACTATGCTGAATGAGATATTTAAGGATGGTTTAGAAATGGCTAAAGAGGGCAAGAGGGATAAAGCTCCAACAACTTTCACTCCTCCTGGAAGTTCTTATGACTCTCAAAGTTAAAGGATAAATAGACCAATAGTAAAAATATGAAAAATGAACAAAGCAATTATAATAGGACTAATAATATTAGTTTTAGTGGGCGTAGGACTATATATTTACTACTTTTATGAAGTACCAATAAATGAAGCTCCAAGGGGTTTAGCAGAAGTTAATATTATTGCTTCTGATAAAGGAAAAGATGTTATTACTAATTATACAATAGCAACAGGAGATATAAGTAATATCTACTCTATAGGAACAACAATTAAGGGGTTTTATAAAGAGAGAGTTCCGGTAAATAGCACGGTTTATATTTATAATGTTAATATAGATAATCAAACCTATTATACTGATTTAGTAGAAGTAAATTCTTTTAAGGAAGATCCTTTTAGAGTTAGATTAGAGTTAAAACAGAGGGGAAATCTTACATTTACTTCCGACCCTTTAGATTCAGAGAATATAACTGTTAATGTTAAAAGTGATGGATTGTTCAAAGATTTGCATTTCTGCTATAAATGGTCTAACCATTTCATAACAGTTAAAAATGAACAATATGAACAAATAGATAAAATAGATTCTTACAAGTTATATGATAGATGTTATAAATTTGGAGAATCTTTAGGTAAAAATTCAAAGGATATTGTACTTACTACTAAGACTTTTGGAACTTTAGATAAAGATGATTCTATCAGATTTATATTCTTTGATAAAGATGATGTTCTAGGATTTGATAATAATAAAAATGTAGGGTATGAAATAAGATTAAACCAAAGCAACTGAAGATTGGAATTGAAGATTAGTTTAGGAGACTAGTTAGAAGAGATTAATAATATTTATTAACTATCTTTTAGTTGGTAATTTATAATTAAGATTAAAATGGCTGAGAAGAGAGATATTTTATTAAGGGCATTATTACAAGTTGTTTATATCTTCTTTATAGGGTTTTTAATACCTTTAACAGTGGGATTTAGTACCGGAGGATTTGAAAATGTATTCTTCATAGGACAATTTTCATTTTATTTAGTGGGTGCTGTTGCAGGAATAATAATCTTAGCAGGATTCTTTTTTATGAGAGTTAAAAGTGAAGATGATGAATATGGAAACACCATCTTTTTCTCTGAACAAGGAATTTCTCCTGCCCTACCCTTATTTAAAGGATGGAGTACCACTCGATTATTATTAGCTTCTGCTATAATATTCTCTATTCTAGGATTAACTGCAATTTCCACAGGACAAGCTGCTTTTACAGAATTTAGAGTTTTACAACAACAACAGTTTAGTTCAGGAGGGCAACTTATTTTCTCTAGTACTTTAATCCCAATAGCCGAAAACTTGCTAAATGCTGCCTTAATAACTGTATTTATCATTACTCTAATATTAATAGCTAATAGATATGATTGGAAAAAGGCAAGTTATAAATTTACAATAATCTTATTTGTCCCCTTAGTTACTGGAATGGTAGGATGGGCTAATCATCTTCTTAGATATGGTGGAAGTGACATAAGTAAACTTGTGGTGTTTGTCTTTTGGACTATTGGGGGTTTAATCACTGTTTTGACTGGAAGTTTCATTCCTTTCTGGATGATGCACTTAATGAACAACCTTTTCTTCGATGCTAGAACTCTATTTAGTAGTGATGTAGTAACAACCTATGCCTGGGTTGCAATAATATTAATGGGAATTTTATATGGATATTTATACATTTATAGGCCTTTGAGGAAGCCACGAGAGATTAATAATATTTAAAAGTATGAATTTGCTATGTATTAGATATAATCAAAGATGAAGAATAAAAAAGCAGTAGGAACTATATTAATGTTATTAATTGTAATGGCTATTCTTGGAGGGGGATATTTAGTTTATAGATTTGGTATTCAACAAGCAGCACTTAGTCAAGGTAGGCCCCTAGAACCTATGACTTTTACAGGTAATGAAGCTAGTTTCTATACTTGTGGTGAAAATGGAGAACACGAATGTGTTGTTTATGGAAGTATGGTTATTAATAATTCTTATGCTGCCGAAGGAGATGCAATTGTTACTTGTAATGGACAAAGTGATGGGTGGAGTACTATTAATGAATGTGAAGCAGATGGTGCATTTAGAGGAAGTATAAGTTGTTCTGCTCAAAATTGTAAGATTACTGGAACTCAAAGTTATATAGAAGTGGATTTTGATTTTTGTCCGGGAAGTAGTGCAGGACTTGATAGAAATTATGCTTATTGTGATGGGGCAAGTTCAGTTGTAACTACAATCGGTGCGAAAGTTACTCAAGGAAGATTATTAAAAAAAGGAGAAACGATTAGTTTCAATCCTAAAAACATAGCAGATCCTTCAAAACCTATTACTCAAAAAACATTAATTGTAGAAAGATATGATTTAACTTGTATAAATAATCTTAATACTGATTTAGGAGGAACTTGTGACCCTAATAATGAAGGGTTGGTTTATTGTAATCCAACTCAAGGAGAGTTTACTTATGTCAGAGAGTTTGTTAATAATTGTAGGGATACTAGAAATCAACAATGGGTGGAAGAATATGGTAATGATGTTTGTCCTGATGGCAGTGACCCAATACAAAGATTGGGAATTGAATGTGCAAGTTATGCCTCTAAGGCATGGTGCGATTCTACTAGTTACAACAAATTTAACTCATGTTCAGGAGATACAAATATTGAAATTGGGGGAAATAGTTGTATAGGATTTGATACAACAACTAGTCAATGTGCAGGTAATCAAGTTTGTGTAGTAGAAGAAACTGGCCAAATTGGAGAAGGAATTGGAAGATGTCAATGTATAGATCAAGGTTGTGCATTAGGAGAACAGGAAGGACAAGTGGGGGCTAGTAGTTATCAATTATGTGTTCAGGCAGGAAATAATTGTAATCAATTTACAACAGTAAGTTGTCCTGCTGGAAGCGAATATAGACCTGAATTAGAAAAATGTTGGTTTAATCCTAATGATGTATGTAACGACCCTAATCAAGCTAGATGTGCCACCGGAGGAATAGAAAAATGTACCTATACTCAGCTAAATAGTGATATTAAAGGTTATACTTGGAAAGATCCTGTAAGTTGTGGTGATGGAAGAGCTTGTCAAAATGATGCAGGAGATTATGATAGTTGTACTTGTGAAGCTGCAACTGGAAAAGAAGAGGGGGATATAGAATGTATTGGAAGATTTAGTTATACCCTATATCAAACAACAAGCAATTCTTGTAGTACTACAATTAACTTAGATGAAGCAGGAACTATAGAATGTAAGAATAATGAACTAGTAGAAAGACAAGATGTGGGTTGTTCATTCAATGAAGTTGGAGGATATGAATGTAGCACTCTTAAAAATTCAGAGGGGATTTTATTAGAACAGTGTGTAACTAATACTTGTATTGAAAATCCTAATAGTGGAGTAATAGCTACTGAAGAAGAATTTTTAGCATTAGCTACTAAATGTGGAACTAATAATGATATTTTAAAGATTAAAAAATATGGTACTGGAGATGATTTACATTATAGATATGAATCTTCAGAAAGTTGTGGAACAGACTATATATGTACAGAAACTCTTTCTACTATTCCTGAAGCAAAATGTATTCCGGGATTTGAAGATGTAGGAATAATCAGTAAAGATTCTTATGGAGTTGGAGAACCTATAAATAATGTTACAGTTATAGTAACTAGTGAAGTCTTAGATAAAAGCAATGTTCAAGTTATTGGACAAATCTATAGGGGAACTCAACCATTTGGAACAAGAATAACAACTGTTACAAAACAAGATGGAACTGCATTATTAAACTTTGGAAGCACACCTACTCTAACAGGAGAATATAAAATACAAGTTATAGTTGGAGATCCTGAAGGACTTAATTTTGAAACTAATAAAACAATTATTGTTGCTAAGAAACTTAATTTATTGTTAAGTTGTCCTGCACAAGGATTTGTAAATACTAATATTAAATGTACCTGGATAACAGAAGATACTGCTGTTCCTGGAACTCCTATATCATCAACACCTAAGATAACTGTAATCCAAGATGGAGAATTAGACTATACTCCTGTTGGAACAACTGGATTAACCTTTAAGACAGATACTCTTGGAGGAGTTCAAGTAGAAGTAGAAGTTAGTAAGAGTGGATATATTAGTACTAAAGAGATAACTTCAATATCTATTCAAGAAACTCAAATACAACCTACTCTATTGATTGATAATCAAGATTATACTACTGTAGGAACTAGTTTAGAAACTGGAACTCATCAAATAAAGCTATCCATATTAGATTCTGCAAGAAATGTAGCAGACATACAGAATATAGTTGCAACAATAGAAGAACCTAGTGGAAGAAGCGTTGATGTTACTTTTGTTAAGAGTGGAGATGCTTGGGTTACAAGTTATAATCTTCAACAAGCTGGAAGTAATTATAAACTTAAGGGAGAGATTATCCCTACAGATATAACCGAAGAGAATATTCCATTCTCATATCCTCTGATAACTCTAGGACAGGGTACTGAAAGTGATACTACTATTAATAGGGGAATTTACATAGTCCTTGCTACCTTTGGATTTGTATTAATCTTAGCATTAGTAATTTTCTTCCTAGTTAGAAGGGGAAAAAGAAAAAGATGAACAAGCAATTTGTTTTCTTGATTTTAGCATTTAGTTTACTCTTACTTATAGTTCCTCAAAGTTCGGCCTACTTCACGAAGAGTCATGAGCTTTGGACATTATCTTCTTTAAGTAGTGTTGATTCTCCAATAACTAATCTTTGTCAAGATTATAAAACTAATGTGGTAGATGGAAATACTGGTGCCGATACTTTTGTTATATTCTATTTTAGTAGTAACAAACAAGTTAGTTATATTTTTTCACATCAAGCTGGAGCAGGGCTTGATAGTTGTATAGAAAGAGCTGGAAATGATCCTGAAAAGTTATGTACTTGTTATGGGATTGGAAGCCACATAGTTCAAGACTATTATTCCCATAATGCTCCAGGTTTAGTTCCAAAATACCTAAGAAAATTTGGTGGACTTAATTTTATAGGCCACATGACTATTGAAAATGATTATATGAATAAACATTTGGAATATAGAAAAAATGACCCTATAGTTGCTAGTGGAGAATTAGATTTATATGATTCAAAAGCATTAGATAGTTTCTTTTCTGAATATGGTGGAAATGATGAACTAAGGCAGTTATTTACTGAAGTAGCAGGAGTTAATGTAGATAATACTTTTAGAATATTTAGAAGTGGTTATCAAGGAGAGGGATTTTATAATACTGTATATAAAGATAAAGTAAGTCTTCCATCTATTGGGTGGTGGATTAGTATAGCTCTTGTATTGATAGGAATATTATTACCTATTATATTACTATTCGGTAGTACTAAATGGAAATGGTTAGGAATAGCTTTCTTCCTAATATTTTTAGCTATAGGTTCTTTACTAATAATTAGCTTCTTAACTGGAACAACTTGGAAAATAACAACATTCTTAATTGAACAACCTGTTAGAATAGGATATTTGAGTGTAACTCAAACTGATATAAAGAATTATGATGAAATTGTTCAAGCAGCTACAGATGAGTTCTTTAGAACTGGGAGATTGCCTGTCGAAGATGCAAGTGGATTAAGTTATATAGATAATGAAGGTAGCTCTGTCGAGGGAGAATTAATAAAATCTCAAGCAATAGCTGCTTATGTTCTATTCCCAGTAACATTGTTAATCTTTGCTATAATGACTTTATATTTGTTCTTAAAGGCATTTGGAGTTAAGTTATATAGATGGATAGACATAGTTGGAGGAACTATTACAATAGCTACTTCAGTAATAATAGGATTAGCTTTAATATTCATCTTATCAGGACTTCTATTTTAGTTGTCCTACTCAGTAGTAAAAAACAAAGTAGAAAGATTTAAATATTAATAATCTCTATTATCTCCATGAAAAACAAGATGAAAAAAACCTTAGCAAGTATTGTTCTAGCAGGATCTTCATTATTTGGTGCTAGTCAAGTTGATGGTGCTATTATAGATAGAGTTGTAGATGCTGGACAAGTTTACACTAATCCTGCATTTGTTGTAGATTCTTCAAATACTGAACATGTTTATTATTCTAGAGGAAATGATTTGGTTCATTCAAGTTCCTTAGATAATTTTCTAACAAAAAGTGTTATTGATAACTCTCTTACTAATTATAATAAACCTAGTGGAGTTATTGATGGTAATGGAGTTACTCATTTGACATTTAATGCAAATAATTCTACATATTATTGGAACTCCTCTGACCAAACTAGAATAGATACAGGGTTAGGTAATGGGGATGAGACTTTAGATATTGCAGTAGATAGCCTAAATAATGTTTATATTGCTGGTCAGAAATCTGTTGCAGGAAATGAATTAGATGTTTTTATTCTAAAGACAACTGATTATTCTACTTTTACTGAAGATGCCCATATAAGTAAGTCAGAAGTTCAGATGAACCCTCGGATTGTTATAGATTCAAATGACGAGAGGCATTTAGTTTATTGGGATTGGAGTAATGGGATAAGTCCTACTTTAGGAGGGATGTATAATA
>JAGYYQ010000065.1:0-12898 GCA_021440005.1 Euplotes weissei
CAACCAACGTCGTCTGTTGGAGGAAATTGAGATTGAAGGGGATGAGTATATCAACCCCAACACTCAAGAGCGTGGACGTGTGTTCACCCAGAACGAATTGGCAGAGCGTGGCATGACCAACCCCGGTACACAGGAGGCGTACTACAAGCGCCGTGTTGTTGCTGACCAACTACACGCCATGCAGAACTATGCGACACGTCGTGAGCTGGAGATTGGTGGATTCGGCATGACCCGTGTGCTGGGACAGGACGTACTGGCCAAGATGTTTGACACTCCAGAAGCAGCAATGACCAGTGCTCGCAACCGCAAGGGCTACCATGTCCTGTTGCAAGACACCAAAGAAGTGGTTGAGATTACCGATGAACTTATCGAGCAGCAGTATGCCAAGGGTAAGCGATTGGTGCGCACCCGTGAGGACTTTAATGCCTCTGGTGCAGGGGACTTGGGTGAAGGCACCCGAGTTGAGTACATCTTTATTAACGATGCAGGCCGTATGCGCAACCTGCCACAGCAAGTGCTGGCATATCACAAGGGCTATGTGCCCAAGATTCAAGAGAACGTGGAGTTCGTGGTACGTCTCAAACGTCCTATTGACAAGCCGGGAGTAACAGATGCAACATCGTCCAAGCCCCTACGGGCATTTGCCAGTAAGAAAGACGCTGATACTTTTATTGCTCAACAAATTGCGCACCGTCTTGGTAAGCAGGGACTTACACCCGATGTTGAAGGCTACGACATTGCCGAACGAGCACTGCGCAGTCAGTATGAGACAGCAGACGGTAGTGTTATGTCGCAAGTAGAGCGCATGGAGAATGCTCTGTCTTCGTCTAAGGGATTATTTACTGGTACCCGAGCTGCCGATGACCTCTTGATGGGTCTGCAAGGTACACCGATTGACCGCATGAACCCGTCTGAGGCGTTCGCACGGTACATGAGCCACATTGGTAAGGTGTACTCCAAGAACGAATGGCGTATTGGCATGGAGCAGCGGTGGATGAACACCGTGCGTGAGGCACAGAAGCGTGGACAGTTGGCTGGTGCCGACGTAACCAGCTTCCAAACCACATTGCTACCCGATACCCCAGTCGGTAAGAGCCTTGAACAGCTACGTGAAACCATCTCCCACTGGAATGGGGTGCAGACCAAGGAAGAAAGCCTGTGGCAGATGCAGGTACAACGGATGCACGACTGGATGCTGAATGGTGCCCAGTCCAAGTTCGGTTATAAGAGTGAAGTTATCCCAGCGGTACTGAACCATAAGCAAACTAACATCATTCAGGGGATGAAGACGGCAGCAATGCACCTGTTCCTTGGAGTGTTTAACCCAGCCCAGCTCTATGTGCAGGCTTCCGGTGCAACCGTAGCTCTTAGCTTAGGCCGCATCACTGACGTACCGGGAGTCATCCGACAGACGGTTCACTTCGGTATGCTGGATAACATGACCAGAGTAGGCCGAGAAGGACTGGACATCGCAATCAAGCGGCTAGTTAAGGACGGCAGCATCACCGCAGAAGACGCAACTCTTTACAGAGCATGGCGTCGTAGTGGTTTACGTGACAGTGTGCACCAGAATGCTGATATGCACGCCCTAACCACAGGAGGGAACATGACATGGGCACGTATCAAGGATGGATTCGACAAGGGCTTGTTCTTGTACCGCATGGGTGAGCTTGTTAACCGTAGAATCTCATTCCTATCAGCAGCCCGTAGAGTGGGCGGAGACATCTCCGACGATGCTACCCTTGCCAAGGTACTGGAAGAGGCCAACAAGTCCATGCTGGAGCTTAACACAGCCAATAGAGCATGGTGGCAGGGTGGACAACAAACCGGAGGAGCACGACAGGTGCTTGGTTTGGCCACTCAGTTCATGCAGGTGACTGCTAAGACAGTGGAGAAAATCTTCAAAGGAGAGGCACAGGGAGGATTTAGCCTCAAGCAGAAGGGACGTATTGCACTGGGACAAACTTTGCTGTTCGGTGCTGCTGGTATGCCCCTGCTTAACGCAGGTTCAGACGTAATGGGGTACATGTTCGAGGATGGCAATGTGCCACCAGAGGCAGCAGCCACATACAACCAAGGAATGGTTGGACTAGTGCAGGCTATGCTGGCAGGAGAGGAAGTGTTCGACATGGCAGGCCGAGCATCCTTGCTTGGCGGTGTACGTGACACCATTAAAGACCTGTGGCAGTCCGAAGACCCTATCTGGAAGACTCTGACAGGTATCAACGTGGAGACAGGGAGCCGTGCTGTTGATGCACTGAGCCGATTGAACCCGTTGTTCATGGGTGATTGGGTAGGGTACCAAGCCCTGACCAAGGAAGACATCATCCTGTCACTGGGTCAGATTCCATCTAGCACTCGTAATGCCCTCAAGGGGTATATGTTGTGGAAGTCGGACAACCTAGTGAATCGGCATGGCCGTCTGCTTATCGACCGGGAGTTTACCTTCGGTGAAGTAGCAGCCCAGTCCCTAGGATTCCAGCTAACCGCTGCTATGGACGAGCGTATGCTGAACATGACCGAGCGTGAGCGCCAAGACTTGGTTAATGAGACAGCACAGCACATCATCCAGAAGCACCACGACTGGGTATATGTCCATGACCGTGATGAGGAACACGCACGTGTACTTGAGAAGCACATGCAGGTACTATGGGAGACATTCGATGACCCTATCCTGATGCGTGACGTTCAGGACTTGGTAGAGAAGCGAGTATTCCAAGACCCGGTATCTCGTGAGGAGCAGAACCTCAAGCGTTTCTGGGAGCACACAGCACCAGACGAGATTACTGAGGGACTTATGATTGATGCGGGGTTAATGGAGCAGCGTGCAGTGGTACGCCCCTTTGATTCCAGAACTTTGAATGAGGAGCAAGAGTAATGGCAGACATTAACTCAGCCGCCCGACAGTTTTATATAGGGCAGAACGAAAGCCTGTGCCGTCCAGCGGCACTCTTCAACGGCAATGCCTACTTCGTTGAGGTAGAGAGTAGCAGTGTACCCACTGGCCAGTTCATGGAGGTGTACGTCTCCACTGGGAGCAAGGCAGTGTACGTTGAGTTCATTCGTACCCGTATGGATGCAGCAGATTACACGTTCAGTATCTATGAGGGTGCTACTGTAACAGCATCTAACGATGTGACCCCGGCTAACCTGAACCGAGTATCCCCAAAGGTTGCGGGATTCACAGCAGGAGAGGCTACCACTGTCAGCGTGCAGGGTACCAAGCTGTTTGACATCGTGCATGTTGAGAATAACAACGGCAGTGAACCGGAGGCAGCGGAGGCCAACTTCATGTTGCTCAAGCCTAACACTACTTACCTGATGCGCTACACCAAAGGCTCACAGGGTGGTGCCAATGCGCTGTTCGTACTTGATTACATTCTGGTGGAGGAAGAGTAAATGACAGCCCCATTCGACCGAGGTGCAGGTGGCACCCAGATTAACCCTGTCACTATCCGAGGTGGGTTCCAGCCCACCAACGATAACGCAGTGGTGGATGCAGTAGCCCAAGGATTGAAGCAGGTGGGCAGTGTGGTGCAGGAGCAGCACCGTGAAGACATCCAGCAAGGTATCCAAGAGCAGGCACAGAGCCTGCAACTTGCGTTAGTGCAGCAGCAGTCCCCTGAGTTTGCCAAGTCATTGCTGGCAGAGCAGGCACTAAATGATGAGGTAGTGTCTGATGCTTTCCGTCAGGCCACTGAGTTACGTGTGGCTATGAAGCAGGGAGTTATGCCCCGGCAGTTTGCCATGCAGCGCCTGATGGTTATCCAACAGAATGCCATTGAAGCCAGCCCAGCATTCGCTGATGAGATTCGAGCGATGGTGAGTGATGCTACTGGTGTGGTTCCAGAGCGTGCCATCTTCCAAGATGCACTGCGTGATGCAGGTGCAGGTGAGCTGACTGCTGAGGAGAAGGGACGACAGGCAGCAGAGACTGAGCTTGCCAAACAGATGGCTCTTACTGGCCTTGACCGTGAGACACTCATCCAGATTGGACAGCAACGTGCTATCAGTGAGCAGCAAAAGGCTGTTCTCGCTGCGCAGAACGCCCGTGGTGAGCTTCTAACCAGTGGAGTAGACCAACACCTTGCCTTGGAGATGAATGACCTTACGCAGGATTTCATGCTCAATGTGCAGCAACAGCTCAAGTCTGGTGGTGTGGTGAATGCCGAGGAACAGAAGCTAATGTATAACGCCTTAGTGGATGAGAAGATTAATACCGTCATCTCTAACCTGCCACAAGGTGCAGACCTTGACGCTATCCAGTCCTCAATCGACCGCATCAATAAAGACCGTGACCGTATGCTGGGTATCATCGACGATGGTAAGCTACTGACCCTTATGACTGAGCAGAGTGAAACCCTCATTAAGGGTACTCGCTTGGGCATGATGCAGAACAGCCCAGAAGTGGTGACCGCATTCGCACTTAATCCGTCGGATGCTACTCGTGGCCTCGACCTCATCGTTAAGATGGGTGAGTCTGAGTTCGGTAAGAAGCTGGCAGGCCAATTGTCATCCACTGCCAAGTTCATCTCCGATACTCAGGAAGGTCGGATGATGTTCATGAACTACTACAACAACCACATCACCAAAGGTCAGGTGGGTATTGCACAGCCACAGACACAGCAGGAACGTAACGTCCATGCCATCGCAGCTCGTGAAGCGGCTAAGTCCCGTGACCCAGAGGTGAGCATCAAGGCACTGGAATCCCTGCTTGAAGTGCACGGTGAAGACTTTGCATGGGCATCCCTTGGCAATGCCGCTGTGTTCAGCGCAGCCAGCCCACAGACACATGGTGCAGCCATCGAGAACTTGCAGCGTACCCAGACAGCAGCACTCCAGACTGCTTTCGAACAGTTGCAAACTGACCCTGCATTCAAGATGGAGCGTATTTCTCTGGTGGGTAACCAGATTAAGTACGACCAACTGGCCAGTGCATCTGCATTCCCAACTCAGGCAGCAGCCGCTGACAGTGCAGTGCGTGACTTCGTGGAGAAGTACAACCGAGCAGCCAAGATTAGTAAGATGTACTCTGACGGCGGTAAGATTAACTCCGCCTTGTTCGGTAGCCCTGCCCAATACTGGCAGTCAGTGACAGGTGAAGTGCTACAACAGCAGGAGAGCGACGATGCGACTGTTCCTAATAAGCCTATTCGCATTATCCGTGGCGATGACGGCAAACTGCGGAGAGAATAAGATGCCTACCTATGAATTTGAAGGGCAGCTCTATGAGTTCCCAGATGATGTGAAGGAAGAGGAAGCCTTCGGTTTCATCGAACAGACGATGGCAGGTGACGAGGGTGTAAGCCCTCAGCCTGTTGCATATACAGCAGAACAAGCAGCTAATGTGATGCTTGAAAGATTCCGTACCTCAGAAGGAGAGGAGGAGCACGAAGATAGCGAGGGTGTTCAAACCCAAGCGTTCGGTGTAGTGCTGGATGAGGATGGTACGAAGTATGGGATTAGTCAGGATGACTACGACACTGAGGAGGACTTCACTCGGGACGTACTGGAGGAGCACTACCGCAGGGTAGATAAGCGATTGCCGGGATTTTCTGAGATGGATGAGCCTATGCAGGAGTTGGTAATGGATACCACATGGAACGCTGGACTCGGAGCAGCAAAGTGGGAGGGATTCAGAACTGCTGTCTTGTCAGGCGACCTAGATGCCGCTGCCTTTGCAGTATTAGACACCGCTAATGCAGGTGGCAAGCCCAATAAGGGACTCGCTGCACGTCGTGCTGAGGCGTACAACAGAGCAACCAGTGGGCAGAAGATTGCACAGGTTAGGCAGAAGGTAGACGGACAAATCCTCTACATACTGGAGGATGGGTCGGTACTCTTTGAGTTCGGGAAGGACAAGGGTCGTGCGAAGGGAAGCAAGGCAGGTACTGTGAGTTTAGTGTAGATAAAAAGAAGCCCCCAATTAAGGGGGCTTTTACTTAACGCAGTCGGTGCGTCATTCCTGTCGGGGGAATATGGCGGTAATGGCAGGACTCGAACCTGCGACACCTCGGTTAACAGCCGAACACTCTACCAACTGAGTTACACTACCGACATGGGTCTGTAGCAACTACCTTACTAGGATTGCTGTTGCTCCGCAAGTGTGCAGTCCACCGTAAATGTCCTGCCCTCTACCTTGAACTCAATCCCTGCACCCGGCACCCAGTTTTCACCAGCAGCATCCGTCTGCTTACACGCTTCGAAGAACAGCTTGATAATCTGCTTACTCGCAGCTTCAATGCCTGCGTTGTAGGCGGCATACTGGTCAATCATCTGCTGTTCCAATGAGGTGCATTGCTCAGTTGGAACGTCCTGTGCCGCTGCGTAGTTCACACCAACGGTGAACACACCGATACACAAGGTAAGAAAGATTAGTGCTTTACTTAGTTTTGACATTGGCTTTAGCTCTCCTATGTTCTGTATCAAGTATCGAGAATGCCTCGCTTCCAGCCTGTACGATATGCAAAGGGATATTGGCCTGCTGCCAGTAGTCCCCGTACATCATCACCTTGAGGAAGTGGTACATCTGCCCCGGCGTCATGCTGTTCAGTGCATGGGCACGGTAGTACAAACTAGTCTTGAAGTTTGGGTGGGCAATTAGGGGGAGTATCTTCGCCGACACCTTGGGCTTCGAGATACTTCCTGACCGCCGACCTACGTTTATTCCCATTGCTTACCTCCGCTAGTGAGAAGCCTTGGTCTAGCAAGAACTTCTTTAGTTTGTTTACGTTCTTGTACTTACCCAAGAACTCCAGTGTTGCTTTCTCCAGTGCGGCATTACCCCACTTCATATCGTACCTCTCTGCGTATGTCTTAATGCCGTGGCATCCCTTGCACACAACCCACAAATCCTCCATGCTGACGTTGAGTACATTCTCAAAGAAGGAGGCAAAGTCCTCCACCTTCTTCAAGCTGTGCTCCCCATCCTTGTGGTCTACCTCTACCTCTCCAGCAGGGTACAAGTCTTCGCAGATTGAGCACCAGTGCAACCACTTGGTTTTGGTATCAGGGTTAAGGTCGGGTACCCTACTCTGATACAGTACCGCCAGCTTCACTGGATGGCGCATCCACACCTTCCGTATAGAATCCCGAAGCAGCTTCACTGTTGCTTTCTCGGGCAAGCGATTCGTACTGTCGAGCTGTTGTAGATACTTCTGCTGCATCTCCTCCAGCTTCGCTAAGTCCTTTGAGGAAGGTATCATAACGTCTCCTGATATGCTGTGCTACGAGGGAATCCTCTTCGTCAGCACCTAGCATAACATCTACCATGCTCTCCAAGCGACGAACCTGTTCCTGCAACACATTGAACTGATGCACGTGGATGTTATCACCCGGCATCTGGCAAGATACCATGTTGATGTTGCGAGAGATGGCCAGCAATTCCTTGGTGAATCCACCGAACATATCCTCACGCAACATTCGTAGTAGCTGCCCGACATGACAGTCCAGTAGGTACTGGCCTTCATGCGCTATGGCTACGTCACGCATACGGTAACTGGCCTCCCACTCATGGAACATTCGGAGTCGGTAAACACCATCACCCTCATCCATCCATGTAGCTGCTAGGGCTTGGTAGTTAATCGGATTGCGCATCACTTCAACCTCTTGTTTAGTTTGTTGCGTTCACGAACGAACTCACGGAAAGCTGCCTTAACTTCCTTGCTCCAGTAAGCGATTAGCTGCTGGTAGCTATCATCCCCCTCCGGGGTGTAGTCGTAACTCTCCGTAAGAATCTCCAACATAATAAGCAGGTCGTGACTCTGCCCTGCTATCTCCTGCTGCACCACCTTACCCAGCTTGGCCAGCTCTCGCTGGTGCTGCTTAGGTGTCAGCTTCTTCTGTGCCATCGCTGTCCTCCTTGAAGAAGCGGGACAGTCCAGTATCTCCAGCCCCTTCCTTAATCACCTCGGCTTGCGTCTTGCATAGCCGCTCGTAGTCTTCCAGCTTGCGCTGTAGCTTGAGGTAGTCTTCATACTTGACGTACATGTACCCCTCAAACATGATTGGTTTAAGCCCCATCACTATCCTCCCCGTACATCTTCAAGTACTGATTGGACTTGTTGATGTCTTGCTCAAGGTTGTCCTTCTCCCCGGCACGTAGACGGTACTTGAGATAGGTACCGAAGCAGTGAGCTTGGTAGGTAGTCATGTGCCCACACAACTCACTATTCAATACCAGTTGGATTATATGCTTGGCCTCAATACCAGTGTCCCCAATCTGGTAGTGACTGGGCTTGGTAATTACGTCATCACCAGCCAGTGCATAGCTCTCATCAGGTGCTTGTTCGTAAGCCATAGATTTCTCCTCTGCTGCTGTCACTGCCTCTTCCCAATGGAGCATCACATGCTCAAGGGGACAGAAGTCTTTGTCATGATAAAGTTCGTGGGGAATGTCCAGTGAGAACTCCGTATAACAAGAACGGCACCGTATACGAACACGGTACTTGTCGCCTGATATTGGATAGGAGGCATACATCCTGTGCTCTCTGCCTGCCCCACAGTTAGGACACGTCATCTATCACCTCCGCAATAGTTGCTGGTTCCAGATACTCAACGAGATGTCGTAGCAACACAGGCTGAACCCGTACAGGTGCAGGGTACCTGTAACGCAGCCAGAAGGCTTCCATTCCCGGCAGGTAGTTAGGGTGCATTCGCTTGCTTAGATGGCCTGACAATAGCTGTGGAGTAGGTTTACGTTCGAATTCAGGGAACGTCACCCCATCCAGTAGCTGCCACCACTCCCGTAACTTGGGGATGAGCTGCTTGTCACGCTTCACATGCGTCCGGTCTAATCGCATAAGCTCTCGACGGACATCATGACCAGAGGTGTTGGTGACAATGGCCAGATAGGACACCACGTAATCGAACGCTGCATCTACTGGACAACCGACAGGCTCCCAAGGTTTACCCTTATGCTGGAGTTGAATCTCCAACCGCTTGGCTTCTCGTCGAACAGATGATTTGGCACAGCCAATGGCACGGGCTAACTCACTAGCCCACATCTCAGGCTGCATGGATTGGTGTAACAGTTGCAATCGTAGCTTCGTGTTCCAACGGAGACAGGAGCGGGATGACCCCGCCCCCTCATCCTGAGCACGAGCACGCTGCATCTTGCGTACCATGCCTAAGTCCATTAGTCCTCCAGAGTACCGAGGATAGACAGGGCAGACTGTGCACTACGTGCAGCATCCACCGACTCTTGTGCACCACGTTGCAGTGACGCTGCCTTCTCACGCTGCGTCTTAGCAATGTCGTTGTTGTACTTAACCACTCGTTCGTAGTCAGCAATCAACGCCTTGAGTGCCTGCATGTCGGGGGTAGCCTTGCGGTACACACCAAACGCTGTAAGTAAACGTGCAATGGCAAAGATAATCTTGTTCACCATAATTTAAATCTCCTCCTGTTCATCTAAGAAATCTTTGTAGTCTTCAATCATTGGATGCAGAGCTTTCCATGTCTCAATATCCATCTCCATGAAGATGCACACCTGCTCATCAGTGGTGTTGTCTTGGTCAATCAAGATGTTGGGAGCAACAGCGTGCATGAACTTCTTGCAGGTAGCGGCTGGGAAGCTAGGAGCCTTCACCTTGCCGGGCTTCTCACCCTTCTTCACCTGCTTGAGTAGCTGCTTGGTAATCTCAGTATGCGCATCATCGCCATACTTACGGACGTACTCGATAGCTACCGATGCTGCCAGTGTGCCATCACGTACCAAGTCCAGCACCTGACCACATGCCTCAGACAGGATGAGGTGCTTCTCAACGAATGAACGAGACTTACCAATCGACTGAGCGATGGTGTTAATGTCCCACTTCTGTCCACGTAGACGAGCAAGTGCACCTGCTGTTTCAACGGGAGTCAATGGCTTACCATTGTTCTCACGAATCATCAGGGTTACTTCTTCCTCTGGACTACCCTTGAACTCCTGACACTCAATGCCCGGTGATTCCAGCCCTTGGTCAATGGCCTTGAGGAATGCAGTGATACGGTGGTAACCAGCCACCAGCTTGGCACCCTTCGGTGTGTTCTTCACCAGCACTGGAGGTACGAAGTTACCTTGGATGTAGGAGGTGACGAAACCTTCTACGTGTTCTTCGTCGATGCCACGGATGTTCGCTGCGTGGTCAACGATGATAGTCGTCGGGTCAATAATAAATGTCTTACCACTGCTGGCTGCTTGTTGAAGCAGCGTCTTCTTTTTACCAGCCGCTGGTTTTGCAGTCTCAGCCTTGGACTTTGGTGGCTCAGTCTTCGCAGGGCTTGTATCAACTGGCGGCTCTGCGCTGGCACCCCGTGCACGAGTAGGCTTGGTACTCGCAGCTTCCGGCGTACCCTCTGCTGGTTTCGCTCCACCACCGCTTGCCGCAGCACGCTGCGCTTTACAGCAGTCTTTACAGGCCGCACGATAACCATCCTTACTCCCCTTACGCTTGCTGAACTCTTCGAACGGCTTCAACTCGCCGCACTTGTTGCATACTTTGGTAGTTTTCTCAATAGCTGTAGTCATGACTACTCCTCATTGGGGTCAAAGTCAGTGAATTCCGCAACGATACCCTCTGGGTAATCGGGCGCATTCGGTATTTCAATGTGTGCCTTGTAGTAATCCGTTGGACTACGCAGCATGTATAGCAGGTCAGCGTTCTCGAAGAAGAAGTAGCTGGCATCTGCCTCGATAACCTTGTCATCCTCATAGTAGGGATGGCCTTGCTCTCGATACAGCTCCGCTTCCTCATCATCGAACAAGTAGACGTACTCTCCAGAGTCCTCGTCTAACTTCTCTTGCCACCACCAAGGGATAAGCTCAACAGGTGCAGGGTACCGTTGCTGGTACGCTTTCCATACCCGTTCGCACATCTCCTCGACTGTCTCGCAACCATGCAGAATCTTCTCTGCTCCCTTTATGCCAATGCTCTTGACACCAGAGCCACGAGGCTCACTCAGTCCCTTGATGTTATCCGTAGCGTCACCCATCAGCATCTGGATATAGAACTTGTACCAACCATCGAACTCGTCGATGACGTACACGCCCTCATCCACCACTGGTGTGGTGTCTCCTTCCTTCTCCCGTCTTGCTTTCTCTGCCTCCTTCCACTTCTTCCCGTTGCGGTTGGGGTTGTATCGACGACCGGGCATCTGGTCTAAGTCCTTGTCGATAGCAGACAGGATGTAATACTTACCGTTCTCCTTACCACGTTCCATCGTCATGCACACCGCATCATCAGCTTCCCAATACTCGAAGACGTATGCATCGTGATAGTCGATGAGGTAATTACGGATGAAGTCGTAGTGGATTGGCTTGGCCAAGTCCATACGATTACCTTTGTAGCGTTGGATAGTGGCAAGCATTGAGCGGAAGTCCTTCCCGCCTTTCGTCAGATAGACGATTTTGTTATCGCACTGGAGTGTCTCATCCAATCCTTTAATCCATTTACGAACACCGATACGGCACTGGTCTTCCGTGTCCACATCCACTGCGAAATCTAACTCCAACTCATCAGCAGGATAGGTGTCCTGCTCCTTGAGCCACTTGTTTACCTTGCGCTTATCCCTGTCTGTGACAACTACCTTATTGGTAGGCACATGGATTACATAGTGCGTCTTCTGCTGCGCCATGAATCCACATGCGTACACTCCAGAGTCAGCGTCAATCAGCAGGGTTTTAACCTGCGTCTTTCGGCTCGATGACATACTTGCCGTCCTCCTCTACGACGTGGAACTTGTCCTCCGCCTTGCGGTTGGCAATCTTCTTCTCGGCCTTCTCACGAGAGAAGAAGTATTTCTTCTCACCGTTGGCCAGCTTCCACCATTCTTTAGCCATGCTCTACGCCTCCTCTTCTACCGTGTACCCACGACCACGAAGCCAGTCAGCTACCTCATCGTCAGGTATCTCGGATAGGTAGTCCTCGTTGTGCAGGTCAGCAGCATCCATCACCTCACCGACATCCAGTGTCAGCTCAATCTGCAAGTCCTCCATGTTATCCAGCTCCACACTGATATTGGTGTTGGATACCTCATTACCATTAATGGTTAGCTTATCAATGATGCTCATGCCTGCTTCCCCTCGTACTCTCCCAGTCCGGGGAACATCTCACGTAGGCTAGGCCGACGCTTGGGGTTGAACGGAGAGTATCGCTTGTCAGTTGTACCTTCCGGTAGGTTGGATAGCTCATCGTCAGCGATGGCATGGCGGATTGCGTGCCCTAGTAGGGCGATTGCTTGTAGTGGGTTCTTCATAAGTACCTCCTAAAAAGGAATGTCGTCATCCCAAAGGTCGTAATGTAATTGACCAGTGGGGTGTAACCAATTGCAGTCAAGCATGAGAGGGTCACCGTTGGCGTTGGTGATAGGCTTTAGCTTCAAGTCCACCACCCTACACATCCAGCCTGTCTCGCATTGGGCAGGCATCATGTAGTCAATGACTACTTCCTTGTGCGACAGCTTCCCTCCCCAATTGGAAGAGATGGTAGCGTGAGCACCTACTGTGTACCCACGCTTATACAAGTCCCACTTCCCATCATCTCCGGGAGTAGGACTATCCTCTTCCTCTACTCCGGTACTCGACTGCGGCGTCCGTTTCCCCGACCTCGGCGTGGAGCTTCCTCCTCTTCCTCTTGCTCCTGCTGCTGAGGTTCATACTCACCCACTTCCTCTTGGAGTAGGGCATGGATGCGCTCGTATTCCTCATCCACCAGTGCGGTGTAAGCATCCAGCTTATCCGCTGCCTTGGACGGTAGCTTCACTGCACCCTCAGCTAGGGCACCCTGCACGAATGCAATGGCAGTGTTGTATGCACCGTGACGACTGATACGTTCGTCCTTCTCCTTGTCTGCCTCAGCCTTCTGGTTCCAGTAGTCATCCTTGCTCATCCCTTTGCCATTACCTCCAGAACCAGAAC
>JAGYYQ010000066.1:0-12801 GCA_021440005.1 Euplotes weissei
GTGTTTGTGATCCTTTTGTAGAACAGGACATAAGAGCTGATACAACCTTTACTAATGCTGCTTCATATTCCGCAATCAGGAAACTTGAGAACAATGAAATCGGAATCTGGATGGGCGTAAGATGGGTTGTTTCAAATGTTATTCCTACTCTTACAAGATTGGATGCAAGCTCTAATGTTGGTGTTGATCCAACTGGATTAGATGCTCTTACAACTGGAACAATAAACACAACTGTTTATTGGGCAATTGAAGCTGTGAATTCAAGTACAGGCTATGTTGAAGAGGTAACTGCGGAAATTTCAATAGTTCCTTCAACACAAGGTGTGACAATCACAATGCCGGCAACAGCAGGTTATACATATAATCTTTATGCTGGTACAACAAGCGGAACACTTTACCTTAATTCAAGCTTTAATGCTGCAAGTGCTGAAGTAACATTCACTGATCTTGCTGACATTCCAACAAGTGGTGCAAGTCCTTATTCGGCACCAGCAACAACAATATTTGTTCACTTTTCTTTCGTAATTGGTCAAGAAGCATATGCTGTACCTGAGCTAATGGCTCTTCAGACATATTATGTTCCTGCCAAAGCGTCAGATAGTGATCCACTGGCACAGCGAAATAAGATCGGATGGAAAACAGACTTTAAGGCTGTTATCTGTAACAATGACTTTTTTAGAAGAATTGAATCAGAATCAGCCTACGATTAATAACACTCGGGGGCTTCGGCCCCCTTTTTTGGAGGAAAAATGTCTAAGAAAAAAGAAAAAAAGGCTGAAAAAGAAATAGAAGTAGTTGAACAAAAGATTCCACAGGAGATTCCTATACAAAGCACCCCTGCGGAAACACCAAGGGCTGTAAATCATGATGCACCAAAGGAAATAGTTCTAAATGAAGAAGAACTTGCAGCCATTAAGAAAGAGGCTGAGAAAGAAGTAGAAAAAGAAGTAAGTGAAAAACTTAGAAAAGAAGCCATTGCAAGTGCTTATAAAAAGCTCAAAAAAGAAGCTTGGGAAAAGAAGGTTGGCATATGTGAAGTAGATTGCTGGAGAGAGGTTGAAATTAATAACAAGAAGTATCTTGGAAAAGTTAAAGTACCTCATGACATTGCAATGCTGATAAGGGAAACTCTTTCCAGGTCAGAAAGAGAAAAATCCAGACAAATGATACAAAACAATAAGTTTTCAAGAACAGAGATGAACAAAGGTGGACAAGTCACGAGTGCTACCGGAATGAAACAGGTAACTGAATTACCTAATATCGGAGGCAGATAAAAATGGACATCTTTTTATATATTATTTTAGGTTTAGCAGTAATTCTTTATGGAATAAGCATTTTCTCTGGAAGAAAAATGGCTTCCCAAATAGCAATTAATCTTTTTATGGCCACAGAGGAAAACGAGAACATAACAGGGCAAATTAGACTTCCAGCCAATTCAAGCCCAAAGGAAATTTTTAATAAAGTAAATAGCTTCTATGAAGCAACTGAAATGAGAAGAAAATATCAAGCAGATAGGATGTTTAAGATTCAGCAAGAAACAATTGAAAAAGCACGAGCCCTTCAGGAACAAGAGGGTAACGTGAGTGATCTTGCTAAAAAGAGAAAGGAAAAAGGAAAATGACATATATCGAGTTAATCTCGGCAGGTGTCTCTTTAGGGGGTGGGGATGAAAGTCTTCACCCGCTTGTTAAAACTGTTATGAACGGCTGGATACAGCAGCATTCCAAAGTATTTCCATGGCTGCTTTCTTTTACAACTGATCCAAAAGCAGATTTACCACTACATAGTCTAACAAAAGACACTCAGTATGTGAGTCTTCCATCAGATTACTTTCACATGGAATCCATTGTGCTTACAGATGCAAACGGAAACACCGTGATTCCACCAATACCATTTATGTCACAAAGGGACTGGGATAATACATCAAGAAATCCAATTGTGACAGGAACCCCGACTTTTGCTTTTATTGATCACGAAAACTCTCGGCTTTACTTTTGGCCTATACCAGGCGCCGATTACACATATTACATAAGATACAAAAAACTCCCAGATGAAATGGACACAGTTGGCAGCTCAGACGATGCTAAAACAGCTAATGAGCTTAATCTTGGTTTTCCAGATGCATATACATTAATAAGAGTTGCTAAAGCCGTTACTTTGGAGTTTAGAGAAAAAACCCAGGAGTCAATAGCTGAATGGGCGCATGTAGAAAAAGCTCTTCAGTTATCAAAACTTGGGAACTATGACAGATCAAGACCATATAGAAGGATGAGACTTGCAAGGGGTGCTTTTTCTAGACACCCATATCCTACGAACTAAGGGGCGAGATGAGAACTGCTAAATGGACAGACTTTTCAGGAATACAAAGATCTCTAGATCTTAAGAAGGTAAATAGAAAACTTCTAAAGACCCAGAACTTTTATCCAAAAAAACCTGGGGCTATCTCAAGACGTCCTGGATCTGATTTTGTAACACTGGAAGATGCGAGCATTGATGACATTATAGCGATATATCCTTTTTATAGGGAGCAGTGGGGCAGATTCTTTACAGCTTATTGCCATATGAACAGTATTTCAGATCCAACAATCAATACCCTTACACTTACTCCTGGCACAGGTGGAAACCTTACAGCCAGTAAAGAATATAGAGTTTACTATGGATGGGTTGGCGGAGGTGGAGAAACGCTAACGGTTCTTGGTGGAACAGTGGAATCAGCAGACATGGCTGGTAAAAACTCCATAGCCGTAACTCTCCCAGCTTTTCCAACTGGCGCAAGAACTGCAAACATATATATAGAGAACGTGACTGATTATTCTGGAGAGGTTATTTGGGCTGGATCAACTGAAACAACTTCATTTAATATTCTTACAATGATTGATCTTGTCAGTCATCCAGCTACCCCAACAATTGATGCAGTTTATGCAACAACTGGAGGATCGCTTGAGCCTGGAATATATCATGTTGGAGCAGTTTCTTATACAGATGATTCCACCTCAATGCAAAACTATCAGCCAGTAGCTATTGGAAACGTAGTGGTTGATTCACTATCAAACGCTGTGGAAATACAGCTATCGGGACTAGATACTAATCTTACATGTGTTGCAATAACTTTTGGCACTCAATATGATTATCAATATTTTCATGGAATATATCAAAAGCCAACAGGTCAAACAGACCTTGACATTACAATTACAGAGCTAAAAAAGAATGTAAATGTATCATATAGAAACGTAAATAACGCTGGAGCAGTCCAAAGAAGACTTTATCATCCAACACAAAGAGACGCCCTTTCTGGATTTACTAATAACACAGGTTCCGGTGCACTTATAGTATTTAACGAAAAGGGCGAAATAAGTCATGAAATAATGATGAACAGAATGCAGCCTGTGTATAGCGGATATTTTCAAGATGTAGACGTTGAATCAGATGCATCAACAGTTACGGTGATGTCAAAAGAAACTCATGGACGCTTTACAACTGTTTTAGACAGAATGTTTTTTACAAATAATAAGGACGCAGTTTTAAAGTCAGACGGATATGTACTAAGGGGAATTGGAAGACTTCTAGATGGAAACATTTGGGTTTCTAGCTCACAATTCGTAATAAGCGGAAAATATATAAAGGGGTTTAATAATGCACTCGTTGTTGGAGGCGGACTTGCCGGAGATCAATTTACTTACTTTAGCTTGCCTGGTGATCCTGATATATTCACTCGTGATAGAGGTGCGACGCAGATAAATGCTTTTGTTGTCTCAACCGATAAAGGAGATGAAATAACGGGGTTTGGCGTAGCCTCAAGTTCTTCAGCAGGAGAAGGGCCGGCATCAGGACTACTTATAGCAAAAACAGCGTCTATGCATTTTCAAGCAATTCTTCCATTAATCTCTGGCTCAGCTACTCCAAAGAGAATGCTTGATAAGCTAGATGGATGTTCGGCTGACAGAACCATAGTTAACACCCCCGTTGGAACAATATACGTTGGAAGATCAAATGTGTTTATAGTTGGCGGTGATGGTTCAGTTGCCCCGATAGGAATGGATATTGAAAGTATAATTAAAAGAGTGGAGCTAACGAGAAAACCACTTATGCACGCAACATACAATAGAGGATTCTACAAACTATTTATACCGATGGAATCTTCCACTACTTGTGAAACTCAGTATTGGCTTGACCTTAGGAATCTAGCATTTGAAAACGGTCAACCAGTTAGAATGAAATGGTGGGGCCCTATGACTGGGGTTTCATCTAAAGAAGTAGTTACAAGAGATGGACAGGATGATAACAACGACAGGATTGGTCTTTGTTCTCTCTCTGATGTCATAAGCGATTCCCTTGCTACAGGAGTAAGTGGAAACGCATACATAGAAAGTGAAGCGGGCCAATCCTTTGATTCAGCCATTGTGGCTGGAACAATAATTAAATTTATTGATAATAGCGGTTCACAAGTAACTAAAACAGTTACAGTAAGATCAACGGTTGCCACTAGAACAAGGCTTGAATTCTCAGGGGCTCTTTCAAACGATGTAACAGCATCTCTTTTAATATATCAAAATGGAAACACAGACAGGCTCATGATCCTTGACATAGAGGCCGAGAATAACTTCTATTACACTCATCCTTCAACTGTTAGCGCATCGAGTGGAGATACTGAACTTACTGGCACCGATCTTGACTTTAGACTCAAGGTTGGAATGCAAATAAGAATAACTGATGACGATAGCAATACGGTTGAGAGGATTCTCACAAGTGTTACATCAACCACAATTGGTTTTGATGTTGGTCTTCCTGGAGATGTAACAGCGGCCACCCTTACTTTTTGTCATAATTATGGATACTTTTATGATCTTGGCGCTGACGTCCAGTCTCTTATAAGAACTGGAGATATAGACTTTAATGATCCAACTGTTCAAAAGAGAATATATAGCGTGTTTGCGGCAATTATGAGCGAAGAAGAAAAAGCTGTAACAATGGAGATTAGGAAAAATAGAGAACAAGAGAGTCGTTATACAGCCGTTAATATACCTGTTTCAGCTACTGCAGATAGATGGAATGAAGATTATTGGAATGGTGATGATCTAGCTGACACTGGTGGACTTGTAAAAAGATCAGGATATTTTGGATCTAATGTTCAGCTACTTGAATCAATGACACTTATGATTAGATGCACTGGAAATAAAGACATACTTATAACGGATTTCGGCGTTTCCTATGAACTTGAAAAAAGAAAAATAGTAAGGAGTTAACATATGAGAATATTTGCATGGATAATGGTTTTTCTGATTATTATGATAAACGCCTTAAGTTATGGGTCTGTAATTACAAAACCAAATAACTATGTTCCATCAAACCCACCCTATGGCTCAGGCTCCAATCTTAAAATAGATCAAAACTTTAACACTATATATAATGATTACAATGGACATATTTCAAATTCCAATATAGCAACAAATGCCAACATCTTAGAATCAAAGCTTAATCTTAATTACCCAACACACGAGCAAAACACTGACACAGGAACCACTCAGACCACATTTGTGGTGGGCTCACAGGATCCAGGGGCAATCACTACAACAATTGGTGATTCCTCTACTAATCAGACATTTGATTATAATATTTTCCTATCAGGAAAGGTTATATGGGATGCTCACGTAGCAAATAGATCAAATCCTCATGAAGTCACAGCCACACAAATTGGTGCTGATAACATGATTAATGAAATAAATATCAATGGCACTGTCTCTCTTGCTCCACCAGGAATGGCAGCGGACAGATTAGTTTATACTGATTCTGGAAACTCCCTTCAGTCTCTTCAGACTCTTTCCTCTTTTGTAACTGGGGACGAAAGCCAGGTGAGTGTAACTGATGATGGATCAGGGGGAATAATTCTTGCCACACCGCAAGATATAGCTACTACATCAGAAGTGACATTTAAAAAGATAACTGCAGATAGTGCAGATGTTGGATCATATATATTTAATGATCTAACACAGAACAGACTTGTCACATCAACTGCAGACAATAGCTTAGCTTCAGTAACAGATTTAACCAATTTTATAGGCGGAACAGACAACCAGGTAGTTGTGGCAGATGCGGGTTCTGGATCTGTTACCCTGTCATTGCCACAAGACATTGATACGGCTGCAGATGTAGTTTTTTCCACTGTTACAGCAGATTTAACAGGAGATGTAACTGGTAATGTGACTGGTAATGTGACAGGAGACGTAACGGGAAATGTTAATTTTACCGATCTCACGGCTTCAAGACTTCTTGCAACAGATGGAAGCAAAGACACTGTTTCAACCGATCTTAACTCGTGGGTTGCCGGTACATCAAATCAAATTACCGTGACAGACAATGCAGACGGAACGGTTACTGTAAGTACGCCACAAGATATTGACACAGCGGCAGATGTAAACTTTGGATCTGTTACAACAACAGGTGATATCACTGCAGACACATCTACCTTTAAGGTTGATTCTGCTACAAACAGGGTTGGTGTTGGAACTGCGACACCAGGATTTGGATTTCACTCTGTAAATGCCATTGCTGGTGGAACGGCAGCAGCTTATTTTGAAAGCACAGGAGCAACAGGCAAAAGACCTATGCTTATATCAGGATATGGATCTGATACCGGTACAATCATAAATAACCTATCACCGGCTTTATGGCAGAAAACAGCTACTACAAACAACTATAGTGGTTATTCATTCATGAACGCGCTTGGTTATTTTACAGCCTTTGCCGGTGTTAAATATACTAATCACACGTCAGTGGCAGCAGGTGACTATGTAATATTAACAGCGACAGGTGGAACATTAACACCACAAGTCACCATAACCGAAGAGGGCTACACTGGCCTTGGTGGCGACACAGATCCAGACTTTGAGCTAGATGTATCTGGAGATGCTAGGATACAGGGTGCAAATGCTCTTTATCTGGGTGGAACCGGTGCAGCCGATCAAACAGCCACCGTATACGCAGACAATAGTCTTAGTATATCTACCACGGTTGGAACAGTTACGACCATTGGGTCTGATTCTATATCAATAAGATATAACGGAAACACCACAAATAATGGCAATCTCATAGCCACTCTTTATGGATATGATGGAGTTGGTGGAGACGGAGATGAGTCAAGCGGCTTTAGGTCCAATAATGGAACAATGGAATATAAAGACAGATGGAACAACTGGAACTCAGTTGCTTCTGGAACAGGGGCAAACGCTGCCCTTTCTAACCTTTCCTCAACAGCAATTAACACAAGCTTAGTATCAGATGCTGATAATACAGATGATCTTGGAACTGATGCTGCCGAGTGGAAGGATTTACATGTACATTCAATAAAGCATAATGATGCAGTAGACCCTGATCTTGCAGTTACAATTGGTGGTAATAACGGTAGCATTGATCTTACACCGCATGGATCAGGACAGATAAAGATTGAATCAGGAGCCGGGTTCCTGAACACAAATCACATAAATGTGGCTACTGATTTTGCATCTACATCCAGTCTTCATGCTGTAAACATAAACGGAGCCTCGGATTTTAGTGGAACGGCGTGGACAGGATCAATCGACCTCACGGAAGTCGGAGCTATTAGTAGTACAACAAGCCCAATCGGCGCTACTGTATTTGCGGATTTCGATGGCACCAATGATTGCGCTTATTTTGACACAGATACATTTGATAGTACAAATGAGTCATTTACTTACTGTGGATGGTACAGGTTTGACGCAACGGGGACTGATGAGTATCTAGCTGCTAAATATAATGGTACAAGCGCTAATAAATCATGGAGATTTTATAAATCAAGTAATGACCAAATAAGATTTCAGGTTTTTTATGATGATGCTGATGGTAACTACCAGACAATTGTTTACAATGCTGACGATGTGCTAGACGGAAATTATCATCACATGTGCGCTGTTTATGATGTGGCCAATACATCTATAGCAATTTTTATAAACGGAAATCCAAGATCTTATCTTGTTAACTCATCTTTGTCAGCCAGAAACAATAATGCCGGAACAGACGTGTCGGTCGGTTGTTATGATGATACAGCTTTAGGCGATCCAATAGATGCAGGAATCACTGATATATTTTATAAAAGATCTGCATTTTCACCAAATGAAATTATGCAGATTGCAATAGGAGAATCAAGAAAGATAGCAGCAGTTGACGGCAACGGTATATACAGAATAATGTTTGATGATTTTAAGGGTAACGGAATTATCCCGCTTACAGCAAGCGTAACACCTGGTACATCTTATGCAAACATAACAGGTCAGGTAGCTTGGATTCCAGCAGACGGTTTTTATAAAATAACAGCAGAGGGATCAGTTTCGGCATATGACGATAACGGTACAGCTAATAATATGTATTTAAGACTTGCATCTGATGGGGCTGAAATACCACACACGCCAAGAAATTTGAATCTAAACGGCGATGCTAATGGTGAATATATATATGTGCCATATAGCATTAGTTACAGCATGTGGTTTGCAAAAGACACAGTTGTTTCACTTCAGGGTTATCAGCAATCTGGAAACACTGGGCGAGTTTACTATGATAATGGTAACTCAGAACCATATATTAAGTGGGAAAAATTAGATTAAGGAGATATTATGGCTATAACATTAAGTTTTGAAAGCGAACACGGAGTTACTGGGGCTTATTGGAAAGTTATAAGAGTTAAGATCGTAACACGTCCAGTAGCTGGTCTTGAAGTTACATATGGCAAGTTTGTAGACTCTGATGCTCATACCAATAACAAGAGCCCTCTTGAGACAAGAATATTTACATGGCCTAAAAACACGATCAGATCAGCAGTGCTACTCGGCATGGAAAGTGATCTTGACGATAAAATTATTGAACTATTTCCAACAGCCGTAAAGGTTTAAGGAAAAACAATTTAATATGGAGGCAGTAAAATGAAAAAATTAATCCCAATAGTATTATTCCTTGTTGCATCATTATTTCTTGTTGCAGCAAACAAAACCGAGGTGATAAATGGCACACTCGTAAACAGAGTGCCATCAGCCGAAGTGACGGACATCGTAATGCCAACGGCTGATCTTGGAGCCGCAGAGGTGACAGACATTACAGTTGTTGCAAACGATGGAAACTCTCTTTCAAGTAAATACTTCCTCCTAACAGTAGGTGGGGACTCTCTTACATTTAATGTATGGTTTGATGCTTCAAACGCAAGCACTAGGCCAACAGGCGGCAGCACAGTGGGAACAGTTGATCTTGAGGTTAATGTTCTTGGAGATGATAGCGATGGAACAATTGCCACAAACCTTGCAGCAGCCCTGGATGCAAACCAATATTTTGGAGCATCTTCTTCTGGAAATGTAGTGACAGTAACGAATGCTCACATAGGAGCTGCTACAGATGCAGTGAATGGAACAACAGTGTTTGGGTTTGGAGTAACCACTCCAGGTGCAGATAGCCAATATGCAGGAACATATTTTACATTCACAAAAGGCGGATCATCTGAAATAACAAGATATGGTTGGTTCTCAATGTCAAATTCTACAGCCGTTGATCCTGCTCCAAATAGCTCATGGACTGGGACCGAGATAGCTGTAACAGCAGGGGACGAATCAACAACCATTGCAACTACAGCAGAAACCGCCCTTGATGCCCTTACTGACTTTTCAGCCTCAGCAACAGATAACACTGTAAGGCTTACATGTGCTGATGAAGGAACAACTCTTGATCCTGGCAGCGGAACTAGTCCAGTGTTTACAAAGATAGTTGTTGAAGGAGTTCCAGTTGTTTATGATGTGATTTCATCTTTTACCTTATATGATTTTATAAAGGTGGGGATAACAGCAACAACTAATGAAAACATGGCCGATGCACCAAATCTTATCCTGCAGGTAAGCCCTGTTAGCTCAGGAGATGTATGGTATGACACAGCCATCACCCTTCAGGTAAATGGAACAGCTGGAGTAACCGAAAACACGGCTCCTGCAGCAGTTTATGGAAAACGTGCAAGACTTATAGCTAGATCAAGCGCAAGCTCTGGAAACGCATCTATTACCCTGACGCTTGTTAACTATTAAGGAGAATGTGGCTATGGAATGTAAATACGAAGGAGAAATAAAGGGATTAAGAGATGACGTCAAGGACATTAAGTCTGATGTAAAATCCCTTTTAAAATT
Organism: Euplotes weissei; assembly: GCA_021440005.1. Classification (NCBI taxonomy): domain Eukaryota; phylum Ciliophora; class Spirotrichea; order Euplotida; family Euplotidae; genus Euplotes; species Euplotes weissei. The sequence goes on from JAGYYQ010000066.1 coordinate 10,170, forward strand.
CAACTGGCGGCTTGGCGGTGTTGGGATTGCCGTTGGGATACTAGTTGGATTTGTTTCTTTCGCAAGTGCAATCATAGCTATAGCAGGAGGGCTTGAAAAATGGTTACACTAAAACCAGGGACACCTAGATGGGAAATGTTCGGGAAAATAAGCCCAAAGCTTGGATTAATCTTCTTTGATATTTGTGAATATTTAAGAAGGCGAGGAATAGATGAGGTTGTGATTACATCTATGATTCGTGATAAAGAAAAAGATACAGGGATTCATCAGCTCGGAAGAGCTATTGATATAAGCATTAGCAACCTTACAGGAGACATGGCTTTTGATATGGTTGTGTTCTTTAATGCAAAGTATCCATATGATGAATACGGAAAATTCAACACCATGGTCCTCCATAGGGGCTGTGGATATAACGGAGATGTGGGAAAACACATCCATATACAAGTAAAGGAGTAATGAAATGGGAATAAAAGTAAGAGACGATGTAGTAGTAAGTGAAAGCGGAGATTCGCTTGGTCTTGCTGTAAAGAACATTGTTGCGGCTTTAGATAGTGCTCTTGAAGACGGCTGGCAAACAGGGGATGATCTTCCTCCTATAGCAGCTACTTCGTTGACAAGTGCAATGGAAATAATGCGTGTTGCAAAAGACTTAAAGGAAGATGCTAAGGCTGATCCAGAGGCTTTTACAACTTCTCTTTTACTAAGAGTTAAGGAAGCAGTATTTCTGTTTTTTAATAAGGAATAATGGGGGGAAGCGGCGGGGGAATCCATAGTTCCCCTGCCCACTAAAAATGTTAAAATGGATTAAAATATTAGCCCAAGCCGCTGTAATGATAAGATCATACATATATATTTATGATATGATAAAGGCGCGGATAAATAAATGGAGGAAGAAAGATGTGGCAAGCAATAAAAACGATAATAAGCCTTCTTCCTGAGATAGTTGATTTAGTGAAAAAGTTAGCAGAATTCGTACAAAACCAAGCCGCTGTGTCGGCTCTTAATAAATTGTTTGATAACTTTAAGGAGGCAAACCAAAATGCGCAAAACGGCAATTCCTCTGATCTTGAAAATTTCTTTGGTAGTGGTGGTCAGTCTGGCTCTGCAGGCGTCAAGCTGCAGGAAAAACATACCAGAATGGCACGGGAAAATATGGATCGGACAATCAAGTGAAAGGGCCGTAGTTAGAACCCAAGACGAGCTAGATCCAATTATAAGATCCAGTGAGCCAAGGTTTGATGGCCTAAGATGTTTTGAACCATCTGATTGGGAATCGTTTGTAAGGACATATATTCTTTCATGCAAATCATGGGAGAATGTTAAAATGACAACAATAAGTAAAATATATGAAAGATATGAAGAGGCATTAACTAAATGAAAGTGAATTACGAAAAAATAGACATACACAATCTCCCACAGGTATATAGCCTTTGGACGGATTATCACATAGAGAACGCTAAGAAAAACGGTTATTTTATCCAAACCCCTGAAACGCTTAAGAATGGGCTTGGATGGCTCAACTCAGTTATGAGATCTCCTGGATTCATGGGTGTTGCAGTGCGAAAAGGGAAGAAGATCCTTGGCTTTATGACAGCCTTTACAGTTGGAAGACAGGTGTTTCCTACATACATTCTCAATATAGAGGCTTGTTATGTAGATCCTAAATATAGAAAAAATGGCATCTTTAAAGGGATGTTTGAACACATAAAATATGATCTTAAAATAATGGGTGTTACAAATTTTGAGATTATGACGCACCACAAAGATCAAGAAAAGATAATTGAGAAGCTTGGCTTTACACAAGCCGCGAAGCTCTACCAAAAGGGGGTATGATATGGCTGTACAATTGGGACCAGCAACAGCGGAGGCATTGGGACCTGAAAGAGTTGGATCAATGGACCCAACTTCATTTAGCCCAGAGGCTTTGCAGAAAATAGGACAGCTCTATCAGGGAGGCCCATGGGACCCAAGGGGACAAATGATGGGCACTCTTGAACAATACATGCCTCTTGTCACAGGGCAGGGAGGTTATCTTCCTGGATATGGCGCTCCTTCTCAGTTTGGCGGAGGATTGCAATATGATCCATCTGGAAGACTTGTTGGTGCTGCCCCAGAGATGGGCTCCTACGGACAAGCTCTCACACAATTAGGTAAATCAGAACAGTCATATCAGAGCTATATAGATAGAATTATGAATCAATACGGAGAATCGCCATATGCTGATCAAATAGCTGGACAAACTCAGGCTACATACGCCGGCATGGGGCTTTTGGGTACTCCAGCCGCTCAAACAGCAATGAGCCAGGCCATGCAAGATTATCTCCTTGGTGAAAGAAGACAGTCATTAGGAATGATGGGAACTGCCATCGGCCAGCAAGCCTCTCTAAGAGGCGATATAGCCTCAAGGGCCTTTGACATAGATAAGTACAAAAGATCGCTTTTTGAGAGCGACAGGGGCGCCCTGATGGGTCTTTTAGGAGCTGAACAGCAAGCAGGTAGACAATCTGACCTTTTGGAAAGACAATATCAGCTAGAGGAACAGTATAGCCCATCTTTCTTAGAACAGTTAACACTTGGCTTAGGAAGTGGTGCTGCAAGGGGAGTTGGGTACAGACTTGGCGGCGGTTAATCT
>JAGYYQ010000067.1:0-12668 GCA_021440005.1 Euplotes weissei
AGCAAGTTCAGAAGCAAAAATAGAAGCTGACGGCGTGTATGGTTTTAATATTGAAGGTAAATGGGTGCTAGAGAAAGATTACGAATTAGCGTATGCTTGTGATGGTGATAGGGCTTATTTGTATAATACTCAAAGTCAAGAAGTTAAATGTAACGATAATGGGTGCAGTGGTTTTGTGACTACTTTAGAAGGTACTGGCGTAGTGGGACTTGAAGATTATGCTCCGATTAAACCAGCGATTGCGTGTTGGGATAGAGACGACGATGACGGATGGTGGGCTTATAGTTATGTTTATATTGAAGCTAATGATTTATGGGTGGCAGGAGATTGGTTATGTGATACTGAGAACGATTGTGCAGATTCGCAGCAATGTGTCATTGGTAATACAGGCAGTATTTGCGAAGAATTAGTGTGTGATTCAAACCAGTATGTTGACGACCATCAGTGTAAAATTATTGATGAATCAATTGATGAACGATGTGTGGCAGAAGGAATTTATACGCAACTTGAATGTGCTGAACATTTAGTACAGTTTGAAGAAGTGTTTGACGAAATTCCAGAAGAACCAGTAAGTGAAGATGTGTCAATAGAAGAAGAAGAACAACAAGGGCAAGAAGAAGGTGTTAATGATAGGCTTTCATCAATCCAAAATATTATTGGTTTTGCAATGCTACTTGCTGGGGTGGTATTATTTTGGATATAAAGAAAATAATGGCTGGCTTTATAGTATTTTTAATGCTTTTTAGTCTTGTAGGGTATGCTTATGCTGCAATTGATAGTTCAAGCATTAGTTATGAAGATTTCAGTTTAGAATTAGATGCAGATACAATTTACAAAGGAGAGAATATGTCTTTGAGTGGTACTGTTAGTTCTCATTTGCGTGGAATACATACAAGATTTCCAGAGAATGAAGATTTCAGATTATTGTATCAAGTTGTCAGTAAAGATTTTGTAGAATCTTATGATGAGTTAAGAGTAAGAGGTTCAATTCCTGCAAAAACTGTGGGGTACGCTTATGCAGACATTGAAGGTGAAGTTGTAAAAAACACTGTTTATGAAGTTGAGTTTGAAGATGTGCCAGTAGTTTTGCGTGATGTTGAATGTGGTGATGATGTATATATTGTTTACAGATATTCAGTCCATGATGACAGGGGAACAGGTCAACAAATTTATCAATCATTAAAATATGGTGAATCTGCTGAAACTTTTGTAGGGAAGACTGAATTATTAACTTATAGTTGCGAAGAAAAACAAACATTTATAGTGGGGGAATCATTCTCGAATATTAGGCAATGGATTATTGATTTGCTTAATAGGATTTTAGAGGTAGTACAAAATGCGTAAAAAATGGGTTTATCTAATGATGTTTGTAATGATGGCAATCTTGGTTTATGCAGTTGCTCCTGTGACTCAAAGTGCTAGGATTGACCCTGTTAGTCCGATATCTTCAGACAATTTAATATTTTATTGTAATGTTTCAGATACAGATACAAATTATGTATCACATGAATATGAAGTTTATAATAATTCTATTTTATTCGAAAACGGAAGAAATATGATTTCATTTGAATCTGAGGAAACTAGGCCAACGGCAGCAACTAATATTTGGACTAATGGGTCTATATTTGTTGTTGCAGATGGGAATTTTGGGATTGAAACTTATCTAGTGTCGGAAGGAACAATAACATATTCAGATTCAAGTGATAGGGGCTCAAAATATAATGGTGTTTATCACAATGGTCAATATTTGATTGTTTCTGCAAAAGGTGGTTTGGAGTTATATAATATATCTGGTTCAGGAACACTTACATTTTTAGACGAAATAACTTATGAAACTACGACTTATGGAGTGTGGGCAAATGATACTGTGATTTTAACAGCAGGTTCAACGGTTAAATCTTCAATAATTCATCCTAATGAGACATTGGAACAGATAGATTCTGACATTAGTGGATTTTTCAGTCCAAGAGCAATTGATGGAAATGAAGAATATGCGTTTGTTGCTTCAAATAACCTTGCAAAGGGAATTGGTACATTCACTTGGAATAGTTCAGGAAATTTATTCTTTCAAGAACAAACTGGTGATGATCAATATTCGTCTGTAGATTTAAATGGCGATTATATAATAGCAAACGGTCAAAATCAAGTAAAAACATTCGAGGTGAATTCGACAGGAAGTCTAACTCAGGTAAATAGTTATTCAATAAGTGGGGGTGCAACTACTGGTTATACTGGTGTATTAATAGAAGAAAATTTTGCATATGCTGCAAACAGCAACTTATTGTATGTATTTTCAATAAATGATACTGGATATATTAATTATTATTTAAATCAAACACTAGGCGACCAAACATATGACTTAAAAGTTATTGACGGTTATGTGTATAATGCAGTTTTTGTTGGTGGGTCAATTGAATCATATAGTGCAGGCAAATTACAATCATTAGAAAGTTCAGTTTCTACATTAAGTAATACCCAAATCTCTGGAGGGGATGAGATAATCTTGTCTTGTAGGGGATTTGACGGGGTACAATATTCTTCCTATGTAAATCAAAGTGTGACTGTTGGAAACTCACCTCCAATAATTAACAATTCATATATCCTTCCAGAAACAGCTTTCACAAATAACACATTAGAGGGTTTTTGCAATTTTACTGACAGTGATGATTCAATATTTAATGTTAGTTATGAATGGTATAATGGAACTACTTTAGGAAATAATGGGCAAAATAATGATTTGGTATTATCTGGTGAAGTAAACATAAACAATTTATCATCAAGCTCTTTTTTCAAAAATGAAAATTGGATATTCGCTTGTTTAGTAAGTGATGGTTCAGGAAATTCAGGTTGGACAAATTCTTCATCAATATTAATATCTAATACTTTGCCTGTTGTAACCTCAATTAATATAACTCCTATTTTGGTACAAAGTGAAAATAATTTGGTGATATCTAACTTAACAACTGATTTAGACAATGATGAAATAACTGATTATCATATAAAATGGTATATTAATGGGACAGAACAAATTAATCTAGAAAATGAGTCTACTATTACTTCAACTAATACATCTATTACTGAAAATTGGTCAGTAGGTATAAGGGCATTTGATGGAGAAGGTTTTAGTGAATGGGTCAATAGTTCAGAAGTAACTATTTTGACTGGCGTTTTTAACGATTCAATCAGTTCAAGTTCAGGAACAAATGATGCACCATTCACTATTTATGCGGACGCATACAGTCAAAACGAATTGACAAATATAATTTTAGAAGTTGAAGACCCAAACACTGTATTAAACAATTTTACAATGAATACTAGTGGCGATTTATTTGAATATGAATATACTCCTAGTACAGATGGGATTTACAATTTTGTTTTTTATGCTGCGTATAATACAGGTTATGTTGAATCTTACAATTCAGTAATAACTTATTCAGAATCAACAGAAACAGGTGGTGGCGGAGGAAGTTCTGGCGGTGGTGGAACTACTACTATTGTGACAACTGCCCCTAAAGAAGTTTGTGACATTACTGTGTCTCCTAGTGAGGTTTTTATGAGTAAAGGCGGTTTGGAGGAGATTGTAATTTCAAATAATGAAAGTTTCACCTATGACCCTATTATTTCCTTTACAGAAGTTGAGGGAGAGACTGATTATAGTTCAGATTTGACTATTAGTAATCCAGTAGATACAGTTTTGCCGAACAGTGAAGAAAGTTTTGGTATTGTGTATAATGGCGAAGCTACAGAAGACGGAAAGAACCTTTTAGTGTTGTCTAGTACAAATTGTGAAGATATTGAGGTTGAATTGTTTGTGAACCAGCTTGAAATAGAGCAAGAGTTTGAAGCATTTTTCACAATTGAAGGTACTTTGTTAGACACTTTGTCAAGTCAAGCTATCGAACCAGTATTGGAAAGTTGGAGGGAAGATGTGTTGGTTTGGCATTTGTATTTGGCTATGCTTGCTATAATGCTTGTGGCTTTGTTTGATACAATTAAACGAGAATTTTTAGTAGACAAGAAAGCAAAAGTAGTATTAATCATATTTGGGGCAATAGTTTTAAGTTATGTGTTTACTGTAGCATGGACTATTATATTACGAACAACCTTAGGATAATGGCACAAAACAGGAGCAATTGGGATTTGAACTTTAATGTAATTTTAGTACTGTTACTAATGATGGTTGTAGTTGCCAATATTGTGCTTTATTTGCAAGAAGTCACTACTGGGATAATTTACAGTTTACTTTGGCTTGCGTTTGTTATTGTGTGGGTTGTAACTCAAATGACTACACAAGGTGACGAGTTAAAACCAGTTTCGGAGATATTGAAATCACCTTTTGCAGTGAGTAATAAATTGGCAGCAGCTAGTTTTATCGCAGGGTGGATATTTTTAGTAGGACTGGAATTAGTGTTAAATATTGTGGGTAATGGGTTTACTATTACTAGGTTTAGTGTGCCGTTTTATGGGTCACAATTGGCTTCAGGCGTGTTTCAAAGTTTTAGTGCGGCAGAGATAGGTAATAATCTAAGTTGGACTGTGTTTAATATTGTATGGAATGCAGGTGTCACAGAGGAGATAGTTTTCACAGTAGGGGCAATGTTATTTGGTTTAAGTATAGCGAAAGCTATTCATGTGTTAATTTTTCAGGAAAAAACACCTTTTGGAATGCAAAAATCTGCATTCTTGCTGTTTGTTGCTACAATAGTTGCTAGTGTGGCGTTTACAGCAGCACACGCTCTTAATGGGAGTTATGCAGGGATTATGTTTTTGATTGCGTTCTTGTTTAAAGCCGCTACAATCTGGGGAGTATATCGTATTGGTTTATTTTTAACATTTACAATTGGTTTGCATCAAGCTAACAACTTTATTTGGTTAGTTCAGGAGTATGGATTACAAGAAATTTTATCAGCTTTGTTTACAGATATTATTGGAATAGTGCAATTGTCTGTTTTTGGTATCATTTTGTTTTATACTGTTGTTAATACAGGAGACATTATTGCTGAATTACAAGACTACATTTCTACACTAAGAATTTAATGTCACTTTATAGTTAAAATAATTCTTTATATAGTACTGTGTAGTTACTGTGTCTATACTGTGGCAATTCCAGAAAAGATACAATTTCGTAAACGATTTCTAAGAAATAAACGTACTGGCGTATTAAGTGCAACTGTTCCTAAGGGATTGAATAAAGAAATTGACATTGAATCTGAATATATAATTACTGCCACTCGCCAAAAAACCACAAGTGAGGAAAACAAAAATGAGTAGAGTTACAAAAATTGGAAATGTTGCGGAACTTCTCGCACAGGCCAAGCAAACAGAACAACCTAACGAATATCTTTTAGGTTTGACTGTTGCTCAAAAGCCAAAAGAAGGAGTAGAAGTAGGTGACTTAATGGCCACTTATATGCCAAGAGTTAGCGAAGAAGAACGCGCAAATCGTGCAAAAATAGAAGCACAAATTCAAGCAGAACGTAAGGCTAAACTTGAAGCTAAGGCTGCAACAGTTGGTTTTAGAATGTCTGAAGAAGGTGAAGACCTAAATTCTTATAGTAAAGCTATTACTGCACGCAAGGAAGAAGTTAAAAAACAAAAACGAATCGAAGCTTTAAAGGCAAAGATTGCTGAACTTCAACAATAAATGAAATAACACTTTTTTTCTTTTTTTAATTTAATAAAAAATAGGTAAAAATGAAAAATGACGGGATATGGGTTTGTGTGCTTTTCAGAAGATACTCGCAAGCTAATATTCGAACTGTTCAATAATGAGCAATTGTCCAAAGAACAATTTATGGCTTTAGGTGCTGCTAAAAATTATCATCATTTAATGCAAATACTACATGATGGTTTTGCAATCAATGAATTACTAGCACATAAAATTCATTGGCATTGTTATATGCAAGCACAAGAATGGGTTTATGCTAATCCTAATAAAACAACTTCGTTTAATAATTGTCAAAACCAAATCTGGCAGTTATTAATGAAAAATAATGGAGTATTGACTAGAAAAGAGCTTAGAAATACAACAAATGGTTTAACAAAACATCAAGCAGATACTAATACAAAAATATTGGTTGATATGGGTTTGATTATTGATTTAAAATTACGTCGAAACATTGGTGGTTTTACTGTGTACTTAATCAGTCCAGAATATGTAAATGAAGTGAAAAATGGATAGAAAAACATTAGTTAAATATGCTTTGCCTGTGATTGTCTTAGCATTAGTCTTGCTTTTGTTTAAAGATAAAATTAGAAATATTACTTTTCAAGGAATTATTGAACATCTTAAACAATATATTTTGGTGTATATTGTTCTTTCAGTTATTGCTATTTTGATTTATCTATTTGCTGGAAAAATTTTTGGTAAAAAGAAGCAGCAATTAGATTTGTTAAAAGAGTTTGTTGACACTAAACCTGCCGAAGAAATTCTTAGGGAAGAATTCATTAAAGGAACAAATATGAAGGCTTCTTATGTTTATGATGGTAAGAAACAAAATATAATTCTTCGTGATAGAAACGATTTAAAGATTATGAAACGTCAAAAGTGGGATGAACCTACTAGTGGAGTAAGTTTTTGGAGTTGTGAATTTCATGCAAAGACTGGCGATAGGAAAGGGATTAATTATGTTCAAATTAGATTAGACATGGGTTTAGATTGGTTGCGTGAGAATTGGCAAAGTACAATAATTGAAAACACACCAACTGCATTATATCATTTTGATCATAGAAGGCCTCCTGTTACTTCTAAAAGTGAGAATATCAGGCTAGAAACATTTAGGGCAGAAATGCTTGATGAAGGATTTAGTCGTAAGGAATTAAGAGACCTTGACAGATTAAAGGTAAGGGAATCTTTACCTGCACAAGAAGAATCACTTAATGATGAGGAACAAGAACTAATCAATGAAGAGCGTAGAACAAGAATCCAAGAAAAAAGAAACAGGTTAATGAAATAATGGCAAGAAACGAATTAATATTTGAAAACGCTAAACGTACAGCGAAAGAAAACAATGTAAGTGTAGAAGCTGCATTGATGTCAGACTTATTAGTTTGCCAATGGAAGATGCTCAAAGACACACAAAAATCAGTTGAAAGTAATAATCAATTATTAGTTTTTCAGAAAGAGATACTAAAAAATGTTCAAAAATTAGTTGAAGGTAAAAATAAAAAATGAGTAAAAAGATTTTATTACTGTTGTTATTTGTGTTAATGTGTGCTAGTGTGCAGGCTTACGACGCAGAAGACAGTTTTAGTATTAATGATACTCAATTGCCGTATGCTGTGAATACTACTTTGACAATTAATGCAAATCAAGGTGACAATTTCACAATAATTCAATTTAATGAATCTGATATTATTAGTGTGAGTTTTGAAAATTCATTCACTCTTGAAAATTCTACTTCTTATTCTGTGCCTTTCCAATTAACTATTTTAAATCATTCTTTAGTAGCGAGTAAAAACATTTCTGTGGGGTTTAACGTAACCAAGAACGAAAATACTTCTAGTACGTATGGTGTTTTGTTTCAGATTGAGAAGACTATCAAAACATTTGTAGTTGAAGAATTCCAAGACTTTGCCATAACTAATAATGGTTATGAGATTAATATAACTACAAATTTGTTGCCTACTGAATCAGGATTAGAGTTTAGAATTACAAGCGACCATAATCAAACAATGAATATAACTGGGTGCGGTGAATGGCTAAGTTGTCCTTCAAATTTCACATTTACAGATAATTCAAGTGCATTAGTTATTAATTATACAATTCCTTTAGATGCGGAAATGGGCACGCATGAGCAAGGATTTAGTTTGGTTGGCATTAATAGGACACGTAAAGCTAATATTACGTTTAATATAATTGAACCTTCTGTAGAGTTTTTTAATTATGTATTTACAGAAGACTGTTTTGAAAGTGATTCTACTATGGCAGAATGTTTGGAGCAACAACGTAGGGAGTTAATAGAGTTTCAGGCTTTACAACGTGCAGCACAGATTAATAACACTGTGATTGAAGAAGTTGAAGTGCCTGTAATGGTTGGAAGTATAGATGATGAACTTTTAGAAATTTATGAAGCTTTAGAGAAACAATACCTAACTTTGCTTAATGAGCATGAAACTACAAGTGAATTAAAATCAAGTTTGGAAGAAGAAAAGGCTGCGTTTGATGAACGTCTTACTCAAATGGAAGATTATGTAGATGGTAAAGAAGCCGACATAAAAAAGCAGCAAGAACAGTTTGAAGCAGAACAAGAACAACAGAAAAAGAAAAAGCGTAACAATATTATTTTGTTAATTGTAGTTTTTGTTTTAATTAGTAGTTATACTTATTTAGATATGAAATATAACGGATATGGGGTTTTTTAAAATGGGAAAAATTATATTAACGTATTTTATTGGTAAAAATATTTCTTCTGCAATGGTGGAATATCCAATGAATATGGAGTCTATGACAGTATTAAAAGGTACAGAATACCCCATGACTCCAATTAGGGCTTTGCTTGGGGGTAAAAAAAATATGCCTTTTATGCAAGGTTTAGATTTTAGTCAAACTGCTTGGTCAGATATGAAACAGATAAATCCATTTACTGGCAAGGAAGAAAAAGAAGTAAGGGTAATTTTCAAAGATCCTCAATGGCACGATGGTAATTATATGTTAAATAAGTTACCTGAAGAACAAACTTTGGCCATAAGGGAAATGTTAATTTATAAACGTAGGGCTGAACAATTACAACTTCTTATAGATGAAATTGATGATGCTCTTAAAAACAATTATCAAGATATGGCAGTAAATAAAGCTTTAGATTTAGTGCGTAACGCTAAAAAGATTCGTAAAGAAACATTTACTTATTCAGGAAATAATTTTGGTGGTGGTAATCAATGAAGCTAGAAATATTAGATAATGAATTAAAAGAGTTAGAAAAATCATTATTAGAATCTTGGGAGATTGAAGAATTCTCTAAATTTATTCGTAAAGAAGGTTTTGATTTAGATAAATGGACTTACTATGTCAATGGTCAGGTGTCTAATGTAAAAAAATTAGTCAATGAGGTGAAGTATAGGGGTTGGACAATTGATAATAGGAAATCTGTAATGCACTTTTTAAGTAACTTACAAAATACTTTAATAAATAAACATAAGGTTATTGAAGCACATTTAGAGAAGATGTTTTATGTTAAAGAAGAAAGTGCTACTAAGTTTACAGTGTTAAAAAATTCTATTGTTGCTGTAATAAGTGACAACGAGCGATTAAGTAAAGAAGTTAAAGAGTTAAAAGAATTAAATTTAGAATTGGCTTCTGCGTTAAACAATTTCAAAGAAGATTATAGGGATGAGAAATTGGAAGAATTAAAAGAATTGTTGCAAGTAAAAACAGAAGTAAAAAATGTAATTGAATTAAAAAAGAAAAAGAAAAGTGACTTATGAAACTAAAACATTTTAGGAAGGCTTGGGAACGGCACCATGATATATTGTCTGAATTGGTGAATAAGTACAGTAAAAAAGGATTAATTCCTTTAGGTACCAAGAGACCTTTTTATGAATATAAGGATAGTTACATTCCTGAAGATGAGATTCTATTTGTTGAGTTCCCCACAATTGAAGTAAAAGGAAATAAACGGCCTGCTACAAACTTCCTAGTTCTTGCAGGTAGTGGTGATGGTAAAAGTTTAATTTTCAAACTTATTTGGTATATTTTACATAAGGCAGGATTTTATACATGCTATTTTGATTTGAAAGATATTGAAGCGGGACGAGCGAAGCTTCCTACAAAGATTACTCACCGTCTGCCGCCAGAACTAAAGCCAGATGGTATAAAGTTAAAGAATTATATTCCTTCGCACAGGGTGGGTGAATTCATATATAAGGATAAGTTTAAAATTAGTAGTATGCGTCCTAAAGATTTACCAGACTTGAAAGCGTGGGTTACTTTGGAACACACTAATATTGCAGCTGGACAAATTAAGAAAATAATAAACAATTCTTCAAATCCTTCACTGAAATATATTAATAGAAAACTAATAGAATCAAACCAACGGGGAGAGTTAAACAGTGCTGCTTTAAGTTCTGCTTTAGGAAAAAATACTGTTATTGAAGACTCACAATTTTTTAGTTCTGAGTGTAATAGAATAGATTTGTTAAAGGATTGGGAAGCAGGGTATAGTGTTGTTATTAGTACACGTGGAGGAGAAGATGAACTTACTTGTTTAGAGGTTGGGGAGAAGATATATAGGGCTAATAAACTTAGTGCTGCAAAGAAGATAGATAAACCAGTAATGTTTTTTATAGATGATGCAGGTTTCGTTTTAGATGCAGACAATGTTTCTTCTCGTGCAAATTTTGCAATCCAACAAGTGAAGAATGTTAAATATCAATATCGTTCTCAAATGATTTATGATTGTGTTGCTATTCAATCCTTGAAAATTATCAGTGCAAATGTTAGTGAAGGTTACAAGTATAAACTTATTAGTCCTTTGTTTGTTAATGTCTCAGGATTGTTAGATATTGGTGTGCCTCGTGGTGCTGTAGAATTATTGCGTAATGAACAATTAATGATTGATGACGCAAACCATTGTATGGAGTGGATATTTACAGATGGACGGAACTATTCAACGTTCTTTCCTTTTATGCCACCAAGCAACCACTTTGACCCAGTTATATAAAATGGTAGTAGATTGGATATTTGAATTAGAGGAAGATGAACATTTGAAGAAAGTTAGGCAGATGTTTACTAGCAGTAGCTATAAAATGATTTATGACATGGCTTATGGTCAAACAGAACCTTTGAGTAAGATTCAAAGAAAGAATGTGTTTGCTACATATAAGTATATTTATTTACAAGAGAAAGATAAAGGGAAACCAGTAATGTTTAATCAAAAAAAACTTATTGAAATATTGAAGATTTCTAAGTCAGGTATGTCTCGGGCGTTATTAATATTATGTTATGGGAAAGTACAATTATTACATCAAAAGGTAGGGATGTATTTTCGAAAAAATCTAGATAAACCAATATTGTACAAAAAAATAACTCTCAATAAAGCTAAAGCTTTATAGGGGCAGTCCCTATTTAGGAGGTAAAAAAATGAACCTAAAAAATATATGGAAAAGTAAAAAAAATGCGGAAAACCGGTCAAATTTTGACCAAAATGAGGAATACAAGGCACGTCAAAAAAGCCCCATGGAGCATGCTTTGGGTGGAATTAATGAACAAATTTCAAACACGCAATATGATGTAGCTAGTCTTAAGGATATCATTAAAGAACTACAAAAAAAAATTCATCAATATGAACTTATGTTTGATATGTTGAATAAGAAAATAGACAGTTTGAATGTAAGGAAGTCAGGTAAACTAGAATTTGTCAAACAAAATCTTGCAACTTTAGATAGTGATATGTTAGAAGTTGTGGCGAAACTGATAGATAAAAAGAATTTAGAAGGATAAAAAGAAACCTCATGTGGTATTTGACTACCAACATGAGGTAAAGAGGTGATGGATGGTTACTTTTTAGTAACTCATTCACCTTTATAAATCTTTGCTTATAATTGTTACAGAATATAAGTGTTGTTACACCAAGAATTCAAAGGAATGTTAGAGGTTTCTTTGGGTGTGGCGTAACAACTAGTACTTGTATGTTGTTTTATTTATATAATTTATCAGAAAAAAATATAAATCAGTAACTTTAGTAACTTCCTTCGACAATCACCTGTCGAGTGTGACCACCATAGCAAGGGGCGACACCTTAAACCCCCAGTTTTTGATAATGTCCCTTGCTTTTCATTTTCTAGTGAGTAAAAATGTTTTTAAGTAAAAAAGTAGTTGGTAAAAAAGTAGTAAAAATTTTTACTCTTGGTAAAAACAATTTTTACTCATAAAAATGAGCTTATTTTGTAGATTTAAGCATAAAATGGTGTTAAATATGTAGTTAGTAAAAATGAGGTGTGGTGATGGTAAAAAAAAATGATGAAATAAATTTTTACTTTAGTATATTAGATGGCATAAAAGCTGGAAAAAACCTTAAGGCTGTAGCGGACAGTTTGAGTATAAGTAAACAAAGTTTAAACTATAAGATTCGCCCTTTAAAGGTCGCTAAAGTTCTTAATAAGCTTGGTAAAGTTTGGCAAGTTGATGATGAGCGTTTCAAGCTCTTCCTTAGTAAAAAATATAGCAAGGTAGGTGGCAGCTCAAATAGCAAATTTAAATCAACACGTGGCCATGGATACGCTTTTCGGGTACAAATTTCTAAAGTTTCTAATTGGAATCGTAGAGAAGAATGGCTTTTACGTAAAAAAATCAAGTATAAGAAGGTTAAGGGTGGGTTTGGTATTTCTTTGAGTGTAGGTAAATATAACTTTAAGGTTCATTTGTGTAATAGGGGCTTGATTATTTATTATCCAGAGGGTCTTAGTTTCACTGAATCTACTGCGTATGAATCTTTTATGGAGGCTACTTATTTATGTAAACAAGTTGTCACTAAATTAGAGAGTCTATTGAATGTAAGTTTTCGTATTCGTAAGTATTGGGATATTCGTGTTAAGTGTTTTCGGCAACACTATGGGAAAATTCAAGATGAATTAGCTAAACATTATAATGATACTAAACAAGCGTTACAAATTTATGATATGAAGGGGGAGCTTCGTTTACTTATAGATAATAGTTTTAATTTGAATGAGTT
>JAGYYQ010000069.1:0-12121 GCA_021440005.1 Euplotes weissei
GGGCTTGTAGTTGGTAAGGATGAAGTAGTGAAAGTAGTTGAAGCACTATCTGCACCAGTCTTAGCAGCAAATGCATTAGTTACGTAGGTGTTAGCTCTGACTTTGACTGAGTACTCTTTTCCAGCAACGATTCCTTCGGCAGTTGTGAAATCAAATGAAGTACTACCAATAACAGTGAATGTGTTTGAAGTTGTGTCTGATACATTATCAATGTACACTGTGTATGAAGTTATGTGAGGACCACCATTATCAAAAGGTTCAGTCCAAGTGATAAGTACTTCGGTAGGGAATTTGACAACAACATTTGGTTTTCCAGGGGAAGTTGGAGCGTTTCCTGGCATCATTTCTTGAACACCTGACTGAACAGATTCTCCAATTATATTTGTAGCTGATATTTTGAACTTATACATACGTCCTGGCTGTAGATAAGAGACTGTTGTGCTTGTTCCTGCTATTGATTGAATAAGTGTGTATTCATTCCCAGATCCATAATTAGAATAGAGATTGTATGATGATATTGATATTGGGTTAGCAATTGTTCCACCTGTGTCTTCGCCAGTAATGCTACTCCAACTGATGGTTATACTATTTCTGGTTACAGAATCAAATGTTAAAGTTCCTGGTGTTGTAGGCACTACTCCAGCATAAGCGCTTAAAGGTTCAGCTAAGTATTCAGAATCTCCAAATCTTGTTTGACTCTTAATATTGATCAGGTAAGCAGATCCTGGCACAAGTCCAGTTATGGTGTAAGAATCAGCAGACGGAGAAAGGGATTGAGTTGTTTCAGGACCACCTGATGCTAATGAGTATTTGAGCACATATCCTGTTACTGGGCTTCCTCCTGTAGAAGCTGGTTCATCCCATTCAACGACAATCGAAGTTCGATATCAAAGTGCTGACTGCCTTAATCTCTGTGGTGCTTCAGGAGCGACTGCAGTTGTGAATTCCGACTCAGCACTAAACTGTAGGCCGTCACCTTCAAACATGTTGCCAGAGTCGTACACAACATTCCTGGCTGCATACTTAACTTTGTAAGTCCTTCCTTTGATCAAGCCGTTTATGGTCATCGAAGTTTGGAGGGAATTCGACACTTCACGGAACGAATCTGGGTTGCCAAGTCCATCATCCAGCTGTACAATGTATCCAGTGATCGCAGAACCGCCGTTGTCTCCAACTGGGACTGTAGTTATGGATAAAGAGACTGATGTTTCTCCTGCGCTTAGTACAGTGGGAGGACTGCTTGGTGCCTTGGGCAGATCTGCAGCGATTATTTTGATCGGAGCTGAAACTAAGCTTTCTCCCATTGCATTTATAGCGCTAACTTTGATCTTATAGGTTGTGCCTGCTGTGACTGTAGCATCTTCATAAGTCATAACAGATGGGTTAGTCTTAGAAGGAGCAGCTGCATCTTCAGAGTAGACTCCACTATTCACTGCTTTGTAAACCTTATACCCGGTGATTGGTAGTCCGCCAGTACTTGTTGGCAAATCCCATGTAACTTTGATAGCAGAGCTAGACCGACTTACAAGTTGCAAGTTCCTAGGAGGGTCAGGTTCTTCTGCTGTAGTTATGGCATCTGAAGCTTCGCTTTGAGAAGACTCTCCTGCTGCGTTTACTGCAATTACTTTGAAGACATGGGTAAAACCAGTTTCTAGGCCAGTGGCTGTAAAGAACCTTGAAGAACCTGTGTACACTGTGTGGTATGTAGCTGCATATTCTGGCTTCATAAGCAACTTGTAATGTTCTATTGTGGCTCCTCCGTCCGAAGTTGGAGCATCCCATGACACTGAAATCGTTGTTTGCGTAGCACCAAGAGGAGTTGGCTTAGTTAGACCTGAAGGTGGAGAGATTGGTCTCACTATTGCACTGTCTGAGTGATCACTTTCATATCCAAGAGAGTTACTTGCAGTTACTGTATATGAATATCGAGTGCCTGCAGTTACTGTACTATCTGTGTGAGTATAAACTGGTGCACTAAGAGATTGAATTTCAGTTGGTGTGGATGTGGAATCATCAAGTGATTGACGATAGATCTTGTATGTTGATATTGATGGATATCCACTTCTCATAGGAACATCCCAAGATAGTACAACTTCAGTACTGTCATAACTGTCAATTCTTACTGCTACTGGAGGACTTGGAGCTCCAGCCATAATGAATGCATATGTTGAACCATAATCTGAATCGCCAACCGCGCTAGTACATTTTACTTTGAATGAATATGAATGGCCTAGAACAAGACCATCAATCAGTGTTGAAGTTGAAGTTCCAAAGTATCGAATATGATCATCTATCATTCCAGTAGCTTGATTAAACACTTCTTCAGAAACAGTATAAGCGAGGATGGAAGAGCCTCCATCGCTAGTTGGGGCAGTCCAAGAGATTTCAATACTGTCTTCTGTACGTTTTACTTCAGAGATCGCTCCTGGAGCATCGGGTAATGCTGCTGCTCTAAGTGTAAGCTTAGCACTGTTATCACTTTCTAATGGATTAAGAGCTGTTACCCAAAATTCATAGTCTTTATCAAGAGTTAATCCTGTTACTGTTGTAGTTAGTTGCACTGCTTGAGCCATAATAATAACAGTTGTAGTATCTGTAGCAACGTCTCTCTGGTAGAGATTGTAGCCTGTTAAGGGAACACCTCCTGTCGACATTACGGGATCCCATCTCAACTCTATGGATGCAGTCGATGCGTCTATTTTTGTAGAGGTTATTTTGGTAAGTCCATCTGGAGCTGATGGTTTCGTCTTTGCATAGATTGAATATGGATCGCTACGTGCTCCTTCGCCAACAGCATTTACAGCTGACACTTCGAATTTGTACAGTTGTCCTTCAGTCAGACTGTCTATTCTCGTTTCTACCATATCATAATGTGGAATTTCTTCGATCAGTGTAAAATCTTTGGTTTTGTATCCTTCGTTAGAGTAAACACGATAGCCAAGAATGTCTAACTCAGTAGCAGGGTTGAGTGTGGGCCTGATCCAGTACAAGTCAATTGAGTTTCCGTTGCTTGCTGTGTTGACTGCATCAATTGTAATCTGATCAGGGAGAGCAGCTGCATAATACTGTGAAATTGGTGAATAGTTTCCAACAATGAGTGAGTTGCTCTTTGCACGAACTCTGAATCGGTACAAAGCCTTGGGTGTAAGTGACACTACATTATGAGTTAAGACATTGGCGTTTATTGCTAATTGCCAGTTTTCAACTCCAGCAACTCCTGCAGCTTCGACTTCATCGTAATAAAGTTGGTATTCGGTAATAGGAGAGCCACCATCGTCAAATGCTGGATCCCATTTAAGCTCGACAGATCCAGAAGCACTTGTGACCAAAATTGGCCTTCCTGGTTGGCCTGGTGGTGAAGAAGTAAAGCAAGTCACAATATCACTTTCCTCTCCAGGACCAGCTTTGGTGACTGCATAGCCTTTGATTTTGTATGTTCTCCTTGCAGAGAGTCCTCCCAGAACAGCAGCTAGTGCACTTGGATTGCTCTGTCCGTTGTAAGATATTGAATAGTCTTCTCCATCTAAGCCATTGTTGATAAGAATAACGTAGCCTTCAATTGTAGATGATGTCGGAGGTGTTACGGCATTCCACGAGACTGAACATGTATCTCGGGTAGATTCGTCAACAGTTAGGGTGGGTTTATCAGCTGGGTCAAGAGGGTAGAATGTAGAAGAATGAGATTTGGGTCCTATACCAATACTGGATTTGGCTGCAATAGCAAAGGTGTATGCAGTTCCTGTTGTCAGACCAGAGTTCACATTCTGAGAGAAAACATTTGAACCAACTTCTGGCAATGCAACATCATCTTGGTAAATGACATAGTTGGTGATTACGTCTCCTCCTGGATTATCTGATGGCTCCCAACTGAATGCAATACTTGAAGCTGTGGACGAAACAAAAGTTGGTGGTCTAGCTGGTGGTGATGGCAATGATCCAATTTTCACTTGGAGTATAGGACTGAGGTTACTTGGACCTGCTCCGTTGATTGCAGTAAAAGCAAAGTTGTAATCATGTGTTGGAATTAAATCTCTTATTGTTGCATACATCCTACTAGGTACACTAGTTCCATCGTAAACTAACTCATCAGGTGTTTCCATGTCAGCATTAGCAAACAGTTGATATCCAAGAATAGGAAGTGTAGAAGTAGGAGTAGTCCATTGAATTTTGATCCAATCATTACCTCGTTCTGCAACAGTTGGCATAGCAAGTGAAGAAGGAGGATCTGAAGCATATCCGTATACATTTTCAGTAGGAGGGCTATCTCCAAGGGCATTTACCGCAACCACACGTATAGAATACTCTTTATCAACAGTGAGTGCAATGGAAGTAGCAAAAGCTTGAACTGGAGTTAGCTGTGTATAACTAGAGGTACCAACTTCTTTATACTCAACACGGTATCCTGTAAGAGGTGAACCTCCGTCACTCAAAGATGCTGTCCATGATATAGAAATTGACCCAGAGCTAACTGAGACTACTGCAATGTTTTGTGGGGCTGAAGGTGCAGCTGCTGCAAGTAAAGGAAGCACAACCCCAGCAAGGCCCTCTCCAACTCTGTTGATGGCTGCAACTTTGAAGTTGTACTGTACTGATTTGGAAAGGCTGGTTATGGATCTTTGTAGGATGTCTGAGCGGCCGGTTCCGTCGTACGCTAGTTGGTATTCTTCGCTTGACTGTGTGGGTTTGTAATACACTCGATATCCAGTTATGGAAGCTCCGTTGGTAGCAGGCGCTGTCCAAGAAAGTGTGGCTGTTATAGTTGAGTCTGCTTGTTCAGAGGTAGCAATCAAGGTAGGCTGTGCTGGACCTGCTGGAACACCAGCAACTACAAATGTGGCCTTGTTTGATTTAGCACTTTCGCCTATGCTGTTTGTGGATGTGACTTGGACGTCAACTAGGGCTCCTTGTGGTAAGGCCGGTCTTGCCCAATTCATGAGGGAGAGGTCGGACACAGCTTCTGAAGTAAAGGTGCCAGTTTGGCCTACGTCGTAGTAAACAGTGTACGTGATTGGTAGCCCTCCATTGTCGCTGCTCGGCTGGATCGACAGAGTCAAGGACGAGCTAGTGCTCGATTTGAGCGTAGGAGCAGGCGGGGTCGATGGAATTGCTCCGATTATGGGCGATATAGTGTTCGAATTGCTGCTCTCTCCATAGAAATTTACAGCTCTTACTACTGTGTTGTAAGTTTCTGCGGTTCTTAGATTTGTCAATGTAGCAGTGAGGGATAGAGCACTTGTTTCTGTTGTGAATAGCATTGTTTCAGTACCATCTGAGTTGAGTCTGTATATTCGGTAAGCTTTGGTTGCTTGGTTGTTTGCTATTGCTGATTCAGCTGTCCATGATACAGTAATGCTTGTCGCAGATGGACGGGAATCTAGTTGTAGGAGAGTAGGTGGATTAGGCTTTTGTCCAACAGTAGCCAATAATTCAACAGAGTATGGTCCTTCTCCCTTATCATTTGCAGCTTTCATAGTAAACGTAAGTTGCTTTCCAATAGCACCGTCTGCTGAAATATCAATTTCGACTTCTCTATCAGCTGGGCCGATAGTTAAAGCTCCTTGATCAACTCCATCAATAGCTAAAATGTATGATCTGATAGGGATTCATCCAGTATCTTGTGGTGGTTGCCAACCAAGCAAGATCTTATCATTAGGAACGACATCATTAAGTGCCAGAGTTCTTGGAGCACTTGGTAAATTACCGACTACGATCGAGCCCTCAGATGGAACACTTTCCCCTGCTACATTTTGAGCAGTAACCTGAACTCTATAGGTACGTCCACATTGGAGGAGTTCTCCAAGTCCATCTCTTGTAGTACTATAACTGAGGATGCTTGGTTTGCTTGTACCATCATAGACAAGTTTAGGTTCACTGCCTAATCCATCACTGATGTAGATTAAGTAGCCGTTGACGACATCACCATTATTGGAATCAGGGGTTTGCCATAAGATGTCAATCTTAGTGGATGTAGATGAGACAGTCAGGCTCTTCGGAGAGGAAGGCACATTTGCAAACTTGAATGTCAGTGCATCTGATAATGCGCTTTCTCCGACAGAGTTGACTGCTGACACTTGCACCTTGTAATCTGTGCCTTCTACTAAACCTGTAATTGTGAATTCCTTTGGACTTTGTGGTAGTAGCGTTTGCGTAGCAGAGTTATCAACGTACAGTTTGAAACTGCTAATATCGAATCCTCCATCATTGGTTGGTACAGTGAATGACACCTTTACACTATCAGGATTGATGAACGAAACAATGACAGGTGCTTCAGGTACTTTGGAAGGAATTGAACCAGAAACTGCAGAGACTTCAACTTGGCTGCTAGTCATGCCACAAGCTATTGCTTCTACTTTGAATTTGTAATTGGTGGATGGCTTCAGAACTGGTGGGATTATTGAGTAACTTAAGGTTGAAGAGTCTTGACTCCCGTCGTAGATTAGTGTGAAGCCTGGAGAGGTTGTGTCTTCTATGTACAGTCTATATCCTTCAATACTACATCCTCCTAAAACAGGACTCTCCCAAGAAACAACAATTTGCGTTGTAGATTTTGATTGAACTGCAAAATTTTGAGGTGGACCAGGAACCCCAGCAGCATAGAATGTAGCAGGTTCGCTCCATTCGCCTTCGCCAATAGTATTATACGCCAAAACCTGGACTCTATAAGTAAGTACAGAATTAGATAAGCTCAGAAAATCGTGATCTAGCCCTGTAGCGTCAACTTTGGTTTGCCATGCAGTACCAGGCCCATTATCTCTTCGAACTCTGTAACCATCTATTGAAGAACCACCATCAAATGAAGGAGCTGTCCATTGAACTTCAATATTAGTCAGGGAGGATGCTTTAAGTGTTGGTCTTGCCATCTTGGCTGGAACACTAGAGGCTGGCGTTGTTAGTTCGATAGCAACACTTTCTCCTATTTCATTGATGGCAGTGACACCGAACTTGTATGACTGACCCACTGACAGAGAACCGGATATTGTGTACGTTATTTCGGTGTTGCTAGCTTCGTAGATTAGCAGATCATCTTGGTAGATTCGGTAGTTTCTTATTGGGCTGCTTCCATCATCGGAAGGAGCTTGCCAACTGATCTTAACAATTCCTGCGGATAGAGTAGTGACATCAGCACGTGCAAGATTCTGTGGAGGACTAGGTAATTGAGCCATCAAAATAGCAACCTCATCAGACAATGGTCCTTCCCCTTGAGAGTTTACGGCAGAATACTTGAATCTATAGGTTGCTCCTGAAGTGAGTGTAAGTGCAGAAGTATCATATGTCAAACTCAAGCCATTATTAACAGCAGCTCCGAATGCGCCATCATTACCATCATCCATATAAACATTGTAATAATCAATAGGCGCACCACTATAATTAGGATCAGAGTTATATTCAATATAAATGGCAGTTTTGGTTGTGCTTCCTGGTACATTTCTAGGTGGGTTGAGTGGTTTCGCTGGAGCTACTTTAGGACTAAACAAGAATCCACTAGACGGATCTGAATATCCCATCAAATTCTTTGCTTTTACTCTATAAGTATAAGTATGGCCTGATATCAAGTCAGTGTGCTTGTAAGATCTTCCAGTTTGTTCAACCAAGGTGACAAATCCATTTCCAAATCCTTCATCGACCTCTATCAAGTACATAGAAATAGCAATAGAGGTGTCTCCAATTCCGGTGTCTGTAGGAACAGGCCATTCAAGAGTCATTGCGTTGCTTTCATAAGCAGTTACGCTGATACTAGCGGGGGCTAGTGAAAGTCGAGAGGGAGTGAGAGTCACGGCATCGCTTGAGATTCCTTCACTGGCTCCTCTCACTGCAGTCACTGTTATCGAATAGGAAGTTCCTGGGGTTAGAGATGGTATTTGTGACGTAGTGACCACTCCGACTGCTAAATCTGCTGCTCCACCACCGTCATTATAGGAGATCTTGTATCCAGTGATAGCATCACAACCTAAATCTGAAGGCGGAGTCCAGTTTATGGTAATCGAATCAGCTGCATAAGTTGTTTTGTCTGCTTGGACAACTGAAGGAACCTTCATTGGAGTGTATATTGAAGATGAGACAATTGCTGAGCCTGTTATAGGATCCATCCCTGATTTTGGAGCATAGAATTGAGATGCTGGGATTACTTCTTCAGCTTGAGATGTACTCGACCATCTTAACTCTACAAATGCTTTTCCTGTTATTTCATAGAACTGGATTTTGAGTTTAGCAAAGCTATTAGCTGTTAATGAAACTGGAGTGCTACTGCTTGATAATGTTGATCCATCTGCGATAACTGAATCCAAGTGGTCAATGATGACTTGATTATTGATAGTAACTCTAATTCCATCATTGCTCTTAATTGAGAATGTAAAGGCCTCAGTGTATGTTGGTTTAAGATATCCTTCCCACTCAATAGACACATAGTCACTTGCAACTGTTGGAATGAGTTCTCCTGTTCCCCAGTTAAAGTTAATCTGAGTATCTACCTTTGTGAGAGCTGGAGTTCCAGAGAACCAACGGTTTGAATAATACTTTGCATTAAGTCCAGGCTCAAGGAAGTAGCCATAGACTTCAATAGATCCACAGGTAGAATCATCTGTTCCAGAAGGAGCTGGTATAGTATAGGAAGCCTCGTATTCAGCATTTGCTAAGGTTTTGACAGGCAAGTTCCCAGTAAGAATTCCATGATTGCCAACAACCTCATAGCCAATTTCAAGCGGTGCTGCGGTTATTAGATTTGAATAGGCGTCTTTTGCAATCACGTTGATAAGCGCTGCTGTCCCGATGGTTACAGTTGTAGGGTTCGTTAGGGTTGATTGGTCAGGGTCTGGGCTTCCAGCAACAAGTGTGATGGTAGAGGTTAGCTTGTTGGCTGAGTCGGAGTTGACGGTTACTTCGAGTGTGTAGGTTCCCTTGGTGGTCAGTAGGTAGTCTACTTTGTAGGTTCCATCGCTATTATCCAACACTTCCACAGATGGAATAGGACTCAATCCTGAGTCTAGGATTACTGCGGTTACGGTATCACCTCCGTCGACTCTTTTGTTTCCTTCAAGATCCCAGAGTTGGACGGTAAAGCTCATTAGTTGACCAGCGATAGCGTTGGTAGTTGCACTTCCCGTCATTGTTGTTCGAGATGGATCTGTGGTGGTCTCTAAGCATTCAACTGTAAATGGAGAACCAGCAAGAGTAGCAGCAGTTCCTGCTCCATTTGGTTGAATTTGAATTGCCATTTGGTAATTTCCTTTAGTAGTCAAAGTATACACTCCTTGGAATATGCCATTTGATTGGGCAGTAACAACACCAACCACTGTTGGTGAACCTGAATCATGTGTGAGAGTAACAGTGTACACATCCGTTTGATGATCTACCAAATTTCCATATTCATCTCTCGACTCAAGCGTGATTGTTTCTTGTACGCCAGCAATAGCTTGTGCATAGTCACCTTTCACAACCGAATGTAGTGCACTAGCTGGACCAGGAGTTACAGTTAACACAGATGTCTGTTCTGAGTAAAGAGTATGGTAGAGATATTCCTGAGGGACAATTTGCTTAGCAATAGAGTCAGACTCCCAGTAAAACTTGATTTCACTCTCTCCAATTCTTTCAGCATAGCGAACCTCAATATCATAAAGAGTACCAGCAGTTAGAATGATATCAGCATAGTACCCTCCACTGCTTGGAATTACCCCAGAGTCAGTTGAATCTAGATCAATTAGTGTTTGTCCATTAATCACAAGAGTTATCTGATAGTAATCACTTGAGTCAATGTAGAATCTGTACTTTTCTGAATTAGGTGCTTTGATTTTGCCTTCCCATTTAATAGAGAAGTAAGTAGCAGGAACTCCGGAAAGAGTGGCAAGGTAGCCAGTATCGATATCGATGGTGGGGTCGATTTGGGTGTAGTGTGACGGTGGCAGGGTTGCGTGGTTGTGCAGAGCTGTGTTTTCTACTGCGTCTACGAATGAGACTGTTTCGTAATAAGTAGCTCTGAGACCACCTTTTCTAGTGAGCACGTTCTTGATGTTGTAAGTTGCAGCCTTTGTAAGGCTGACCTTTGTATCGTAGGTTTCAAGCATGTAAGTTGAAGGCAAGATGATTGGTGTGAGTGACCCAGATTCTAGAATGCTCAGGGAAAAATCGTAATCTTCAGAATCTCCTACAACTTTGTTAGAGTACAAGTCTCTTGCTTCTATTGATAAGTCTGTAAAGCTTCCACTTTGGTATGTCATAGTACCTCCAAGTACAGATTTTTGAGCAGTGGCTCTTCCAGGAACTACCTCGATGCCCGTGTAAGGAGAACTGGCCACGTGAGTAGGCCCTGCTGAGTCCTGGACTGAGAGAGTGTAGGTAGAAGCTTTAGTCAATTGTACGGAAATGTCGTATTTGCCGTTGCCTTGTGCTGAAGGCGTCACTGGGGTGACCACGGCGTCTGCGTCAGTCACCGACACTGCGAACACTTCGCTCGTCGACAGCTCTCTCAAATTTCCGAACGAGTCTCGAGCCTCGATGGTTGTCGCCAGGGTTTCTCCCGCCGAGTATAGTTTGCCGAAGGCAGTGAGGGTCGTCGCTGCTGCGTCCGTAGTTGCTTCTGGGCTGACTGTGATTGCGAACGGAGAGCCTTCGATGTCAAGGCTTTCGATGAGCACGTGCAGTTTGAATGTTCCTGCCAGTGTAGGAGTGAATGATACAGAGTACGCTCCGGGAGAGCCGCCCACGTCAGTGATGGTTCCGTCGAGCACTGCAGAACCGTCACTTGCCTGTCTGAGTTGTACGAGTGTGCTTGCAGCAGAAGAGATCAGGGCCTGCACATTGTTCGAGTAGCGGTCTCGGCCTTGGACCTGGAAGGTTGATGCGACTCCAGCGACAGCAGTGGTTGGTGCTCCGACAGCAACTGACTTGGAAGAGAGTTCGGCTGGGTTCACTGTGAACGGAGAAAACGGAGACCCAGTTGCTCCGAGTCCATTGATTTTGACATCAAGTTGGTATGATCCTGCTCTGAATACCGTGACTTGTCCGTTGTAGATGCCTGTTCCGAGGTCTTCTTCAGCTCCTGCGATGTCTCGTCCGTAGAGCAGTTCCCAGTCGGCAATGTCCGGAGCTGAGATGGGAGACGTGAACGCCGAAGAGTCGATGTAGCGGGCCTGAATAGTGATAGCATCAGAGTCTCCACCAGTAGTGATCCTGTTCGCGTAGAGGTCGCGTGTTGTAATGTCAAAGAAGTATGTAGACCCAGCTGTGACACTGACCGGAGGAGTTACGGCCACTGTGGAAGCTGCAGCGCTGAGCTGGCCAGTGAGGACCAGAACTGTGAACGGACTGTCTTTGATGTGCGTTCCTCTCAGCTTGATGGACAGGGAGTAGGTTCCTGACTCAGTCGGAACGTAGGTTGCTTTGTACTGTCCAACTGGTCCTTGGTAGGCTGCAGTGAAATAGATGTCACCAGTAGCAGCTCCGTTCGGTCCATTAAGATGTAGTTCGTAGTTGTCGTCTTGATTGTCAAGCGGACTGGATGCAAAATCTCTGCTTACCATATAAACTTCAGCTAGCTTTCCAGCAGTTGCAGTAGAAAGTCCTGTTCCTGTTGCTGTTGATCTTTCAGGAATACTTGGTCCAGTGTTTACAGTAACTTTGAATGGTGAAGATCCTACATATTCTGGATAGTAAAGGTAACTGTTTGGTACAATCTGTTTAGGAATTGTCAATGAGGACCAGTAAAGTTGTACACGTGCTGAGCCTTGCTCTTCTTTGTAGTCCATTTTGATATCGTAGAATACACCAGTTGTCATCTTAACAGTAAATATCTGTGGCTCTCAACATGTGTCCCATCTGTCTATCTTCAGTACTCCGTCAAAGTAAAGTCTGACTCCATCATCAGCTTCAACTACAAACGAGTAATCCTCTGTGTAAGGGGCTAGTATCTTAGCATACCATCTAATCGATACAAAATCTGTAGCTGTAGGGGTAATCAATCCTGTGCCCCAGTCATGGTCTATACCAAAATCAATCTTAGTAACTGCAGGTGTTCCATCCATGAATACGTTCTCAAAGTATTCAGCATAAGCTCCTCCATTCTGCATTTGGAATACTGAAACGGTTATGACTCCGTCTAGAGGAACCGAGTAAGAAGCAGTGTAAGTTC
>JAGYYQ010000071.1:0-12077 GCA_021440005.1 Euplotes weissei
GTGAGTGATGGTTGAGGTAGTGTGGAGGATGGGGGTAAGTGATGAGAGATACAGGATGCACAAGGAGGACAAGATTGAGTGACTATGATGGATTAATTGAAGAAGTTAAAAAGCCGGGGGAAGAAACATACTATGGCATTCCGGTCAAGAAGGATGACAAGGGGATGCTCTACCACGAAGTTCCTAACGGTGGGAAAAGGTATGTAATGCCTGATAGTTTCAGGGACGGGATAATAGCATGACAGACGATGAGAGGAGGAAGTATAATGGGTAAATCACAAAGAACTAAAGGACACAGTTTTGAAAGACAGGTAGCTAATCTATTCGGTGGTAGGAGAAACCTTGAATATCAAAAGAATGAATTGCAGGGCATTGATGTATTAACTGATAGATTTATTATTCAGACTAAGAAGTATAAGAAGTATTGCAACCCTAACAAGATAGAAGAGCTCCCTAACGTAGATGGGAAGGTTAAGTTAATGGTTACTGCAGGGGACAGGAAACCCCCTATTGTCTGTTTGTACCTGGATGATTTTATGGAGATGATTAACCCTGTGTATGTTTATGATCCGCCAGAAGGGTCTTTGCAAAACTTAACACCTGCAGTAGTTCCCCCTGGGAGAATGGTATTAATACCGGACAAGAACGAATGAATGACTTAGTAACAATTGTTAAACAGGTCATATCAGACTATCCTAGCGAGTATAGAGGCCTTGTATCGGGAGATAAGGCATATATGGCTATATTGATAGGGCATGTCCTTAAAAGGACTGAGGGCATGGCTGACCCAAGAGCAGTGCATATGTTGATAAGAGAGCAATGGAAAGACTTAGGGGGTAAAAATGAGTGAGCAGTTTTTAGAAGTAGCAGAAGATAAATATTTAGAGCTTGATGCAGATGAGCTTGAGAACGAACTTGTTATTGTAAAGAAGAAAGTTAAAAGCGAACCTACCGAACAGTTGCGTTATGAGATGCACTATATAATAAAGCGGTTAAGGAACGATAAATATTACAGGTACAAGGACGAGAAAAGAAGGTTGCTAAACCAGAAAAGAGAAGCTGAAAGCAAGATTGAGATGTATAACAACGAGATAGAAATGGTCAATGACAGGCTCGTGACTGTAGAAGATTGGCTAACATTGCACAAATTGGCTAAATGAAAGACCTGGGAGGTAGATAGGATGGGTAGGAATATAACATTAGAAGAACTAAAAGATATGGAAAGAGTTTGCAGGCTAATCATTGAAACTCTAGAAAGCAACAGAGACTACAGTACCCCAACTAAGCATTTTGTATTATCTATTCCGAAAAACAGGATTGAGCAATACGCAATCAAATTGTGTGATGAAGTGTTGTCGGACATGATCCCTGTCTTAAAAAAAAGAAAGAAAACCCTTAGAAGGATTCTTAAAAAGCAACAAAAGGAAAACATTAAAAGGTATGGCTGACCCAGGAGGTAGGTAAGATGAATATATTTATACTTGTTATTTGCGTAGGCACGGTAAGCTACACGCCAGTTGCCGAAGAAGAAGGGATGTACACCATGGATGTGTTGTACCACAAAAAAGCCTATGTAACGAAGATAGTGGACACCGAAAAAGAGGCAGCATGGATTGTCTCAAACAGGGAAGGAGAAGATGAGTGGGTAAAGCTCTACAGTTTTGACGTAGTAACGGGAAGCTCTAAGGAAGTGGCTATACCAACTATTATAGTCACCCCCCAATGAAAGAACTAGATGAACTGATTAGACGTTATGTGCATAAGAGGGATGAGGTTTGTGTTATATGTGGATATGGCGGCAATTTAGATGTAGCCCACTTTATTAAACGTAGACATAAGGGTACCCGGTTTGAAGTGTTAAACAGTCATTTGCTTTGTAGACGGTGCCACGCCTTTGAACATTCGTACAAGGGCAGGCACTATTACAAAGACTGGTTTCTAAAGAAGTATGGACAGGATGAGTACGACAGGCTTTTGAAATTAAAAGGAGAAGATGTTAAATTTACGGAAGAATGGATAAGCCAAAAGACAGAACAATTACAAGCCTTGATAAAGAACATACAGAAATAGTAGATGAGATTAATGGTGAACTGGACGAGGACGTATCTTACAGTGATATCCTGTCTACTATAAAAGAACTGTCTGCCGAACACCTGATTGCCAAGATAGGTAAGCAGATGGAAGTTAACCCTAAGTATGTTATCCCGCTTGCGGATCATTTAATACTAAATAAGAAACTGCACCCTACCTGTAAGAAGTACGGGATAAGCTCAGACCATTTCCGTAAGAGGGTAGTACCTAAAGCTAAAGAACACCCGGAAGGACTTAACCTGCTAAGAGAATTAATAGCTCCTTATGAGGGATACAAGAACCTGATAGACAGCGCATATTACAGGTCTGTGTATCGTGAAGTAGAGAAGGGAACTAAATGGGCCTGTGAACTATGGGCTAAGACAGAAGGATTTATTAAACCTACTCAGCCATTCCAGGTTAACGTAGGCCAGCAGGTAAATGTAGAACAGTCACCGGAAAAAGTAGAGAAGAACAAAAAGGAACAGATTACAAGTGGAGTCTTGAAGCTGGCTCCTAAAACTAAAATCATTGATGTTCAATAGCATAGAGGAAGTACAAAAAGAACTAAACGATGTAAGAGCTACATTGCTTGAAGTGTTTTATCATGGCATCGAGGTAGCTTCATGGGGTGGTAAGAATACTAAAGGTACTGTCTCTGACCAGCAAAAGAACAGATACTTAAAACTACTGTTTAATGCCAGACCTACTTCTGCACAGCTAGTCCACTCTGTTAACATGAACAGGGCAAGGACTTGTATCATGGCCTCTGCTAATGGTACTGGTAAATCCTACTGGTCTTACCAGGAACTGAACGCGCATATAACCACGTTCCGCCCTATGATGACCAGTATAGATGAAGTAATAGACCATATTATGCGCAAAGAAGCTGAGTTTCTAAACTTCGAGATAGCAGATGGCTGCTGGCGTTTCTGGTCTAAAACCAATAAAAGTTATAAAGCTGCACTACCTCTTGATGAACTAGCAGAGTTATGGCACACGCAGGAAGTGCCTAAGTTCGATGATCTAAAGCTACCAGTATGGAAAGAAGAGATATTAGACGAGAAAGGGTTTACAGATGAGGAGAAGTCTGTACCCGAGATGGAATACATAAGAATAAGAGAAGCACGTATCATGGCAAGAGACCTGCAGCACGTAGGAAAGAAAACTGTAGAACCTCTTATAAGGCTATGGTGTGAGCCCTGGATAACCAGAAGCGTAAGAAACCCGCAAGGGATATACACAACTTGGGAATTTGAATTTAACGGAGAACATTCAGCAATGGATGTTGTATCCGCTATAAACCCTGACCCGAACATTTTGGAAGGGTGGGAAGGTCAGTTATTCCATATGGAAGAGCCTATACCGCGTGATCCTTATATCAGAACGATTAGAGGCTCACGTAGTGTATGGGGGTTTAAGTGTATGGGGGCTTTAACTCCTATATCTGACCCTTGGATGTTTCACGATCTTAAAAGAAAAGCAGACGGTAAAAGGATTGCATGGCTTGAAGCGGACTGGACTACCAATAAGTCCAACCTTAACCCGGACTACTACGATAATCTAAAATCTCAGCTAACCAAAGACGAGATAGAAGCCAGGATGTATGGTAGATACTCATTCCTGCTCGGGTTAGTGTTTAAAGAATTTAACCGTGAAATACACATGATGAAGGATGAAGTCTGGTATCCGCCTCCTACGTGGCAAAGATACAGGGCTATTGATACTCACTCGATGAGAAAGCCGCAGGCAGTTCTATATATAGCTGTATCCCCTGACAATAAGTATTACATATACCATGAGATGTGGGATTATATGACTAATGCGGATATGGCAAGAGAACTTAAAAAATACGAAGAGTATGAAAGAAGTATGGGTGTTCCTGATATTCCAATGCTAGACATATCAGGGGAATACGCCTATAATACAATATATTGGACTTCGTGGATTGATCCTATTTCTTCTACGGTAGATCCTCAGACAGGTGTATCCACTATGGAGCAGCTTGAAGAGATGGGGATATATATGTTAATGCCGGGAAGCAAGGACGTAACCACAAGGACTAGGATAATGAAACAGCTACTAGAAGATGAAAGATTGTTTGTAGCACAGCACTGTCACGAAACCATTAGGAACTTCGAGTCTTACAGTATGAAACCTGATAGGCCCGATGTTTCAGACACAGCCCTAAATAAACCAAGGGATAAAGATAACGATATGATGGAGAACGCAGGCAGAATACTAATCATGCAGCCAAGGCACGTAGACCCGGCACGAAGGGATGACCCAGAGTACTACAGGAGAATCTTTGGTAGTATGGAGGAGGCTATATGAGAAGAGTAATAAGTAAGAGGTTCCAGAAGTTCAAACATGACATATTATTCGAGTTTATAGTTAATGAAAAAACCCCGCAAGCGGAGCAGGCAATACTAAGACAAAGGAACCCTGAATTAAAGAACTTTCAAGTTTGCTTTGCGTATGCTATGATAAACGGAGAAAAGAGGCGCATAGGCTTTGGTGCTACGTGGCCGGTACTACCGTATTATGCAGGGGTAGTTAAAAAGCTGGCAGACAATGACCTGGCTTATAGCAAGTGGAAGAAAGCAGCCTTTGAAGTAATAGCATCGAGGTTAGAAGATTTTGCTTTACTTGTAGAGCAGGAAGCTACGGAGGAAAACAACTTTAATGACCTTGAAGAAATCAGGGAGGAGTTTATACCTTGGCAGCTAGAACAAATAGAAAAGACGGGGAACGTAGAGGAAGGAGCCGTAGCAGCTCTGGGAACAGAGGAAGGACAAAAGCTACTGGGAAGCGGAAAGCCAGTAAGCAAAAAGCTACAAAAAGATATTAAGAAACAAGCCGATCATAAAGATAAGTTACTTAAAGAACATATAGAACAAACGAAGGTGGAGAAATATGGCAACTCAGAAAGTAACTGAATTAAGACCCTTAAAAAATATTCTACAGAAGGGCAAACCAGCACATACTAAACTAGTAGCAGAGATAAAGAAGAGAGTGGAGTTAAGCTCTCAGGAAATGGCTACATACTATTCTGACTGGGACGAGCAGGAAAGACGTACCAAGTTCTACACTCAGACTCCCAGGAAGGACGGGACCACAGGGAAGGTAGAGAACAAGAAAATAATAGTACCCTTCTCTTTCATGGCACAGTCTGTAAAGCTGGCTATGCTTATGACTACGTTCTATGGCAACCGCCCATCGGTACAGATAGAGGGCAGGGGAGAGGAAGATAATGTAGCTGCCAGATTGCAAGAAATAATCCTAGATGCACAGGGCATGAGAACCAATAGGTGGTTAAAAGATTTCCAATGGTTTAAGGATGCCAAGACTTACGGTCTAGGAGTACAGTACTCATTCTGGGAAACTAAATTCTCTCAATATACCAAGCACATAACCCTAGAGGGTGTAAAGATTAATTCCATCACAGTTGACAATATGCTTGAGTACGAAGGCAACCAAATAAAGAATATAGATCCATACCTCTTTTTACCAGACCCCCGCGTGTCCGTGCAGGCTCTTCAACAGGGGGAGTTCTGCGGGCATCGGGGCATAGAACTTGTAGGCAGATTAAGGCAGATGGAAAAGGATGAAGTTCTGTTCAACACAAAACATATCAGGCCTTTGGTAAGTACCAAGTACACCTCTGCTACTACAAGGAATGACAGACTAAGAACAAAAGCAGATTTCTCAGGCCTTGATACACTGATCCTAGAGAATCCAAATGAAACAACTAAGAAGCCGCAGTTAAATACCCATGCAGGGATAACGCATATGTTCTGGCTACTAATACCTAAAGACTGGGGATTAGGGGATTCAACTCACCTGCAAATGTGGCATTTCATAATGACAGATAACGATATTATTATTTATGCAGAGCCGGAGGAGTTTGGGGTATTCCCTTACTTCCCTATACAACCATTCGGAGATGAGTACACATTCTTGTCACCTTCCGAGTCAGGCCTACTATCAGAAATAGAGGACTTCGGATCATGGCTGCTAACCTCACATAAAAACTCTGTAGATAAAGCTATCTACGATGCAGTGATATATGATCCTAGGGTAATCGCAGAGAAGGATATTTCTAGCAACATGTCCGGTAAGCGTATAAAGATGCACCCTATGTTAAACCGTAGAATAGATGATGTATTCAAACAGTTAACTATCACGGACACCACGGGAAATCATTTAAACGATATTCAGTTCTTGTTAAACATATTCGAGCTTATTACCGGAGTATCAAGCGTGATGATGGGTGCTCCTACTTCTCAGGGCAGGAAGTCAGCAACCGAGATAAGGGGTGCTACTAAACTGGCAAGTATGAGAATAAAGAACGAAGCAGAGATATATAGCGCACAAGGCTATACGCAAATGAACAGGCATATGATTATGCAGAACCAGGCAAGGATGAGTCAGAAACAGTTCCTCAGAATTGTAGGAGAAAGAGGTGCCAGGGAATTAGAGCAGGCTATAGGCTCTGTAATAGAGGTAGACCCAGAAGCAATAAAAGGGAACTTTGACCTAACACCTTTTGACGGTTCGTTGCCAATAGATAATGTGTCACAGGCACAGGCACTCTTGCAGTTTGCACAGGTAGCCATACAAAATGGAGTACAGTTAGATATGTTTAAGATCATGGATGACTACTCGCAACTTATAGGAGTAGGCTCTGCTCAGAAGTATCTGCCACAACAGCCGCAGTCACCTCAGATAGCAGGGATACTCCCAGATGACCAGATAGCACAACAGGAGCAGGCAGGCAATATCGTACCTGCAGGACAAGGATTAAGTCAGGCATTAGCTAATGGACAATAAAGACAAAGCATTAAAAGCAAACGCAGACCAGTGGGATGAATTTATTAACAGCAAGTGCTGGAAAGAGATGGAGGAAGCACTTGATAACTGGATAGAAGAAGTGAAGATGGAGAAGGCCCCCGAGACACAAGACGATATTATTATGTCAACTGTCGCCCCCCATATAAGAGACAAACTACTAGCAGTAAAATACCTTCCACGTTTAACCAAAGAGTTTATGGAACAAGAAGAGAAAGATGGACAAAAAACGTAAGACTTGACAAAAATAAGAACGTATGCTTAAATAACAACAAGATGTAGTAGGGGTATTTACTGCAAATACCATATATCAGGGGAACATGAAGATATGGAACAAGAAAAATCAGTGCAGGAACTTTATAACGAGTTGGACGGAAACGAACCTACTCCTAATGAAGAGAACGAAGCACTAGTTAATGAGGAGCATGAACCTGTAGTAGACGAAGGGGTTGAAGATACTACGGACTCAGGGCTTCCCGGTGTAGATAATGAAATATTTGAACCAGTAGTACCAGAGGAAGATGAACCAGAAGTAGAAGTAAAGGCTGAGGAAGAACCAGCACCCGAGCCAGAGCCAGAACAAGAGACAGGTGGGGTTGAAGCAGATGCTCTCTTAAAGGCAAAGCAGGAATGGCTTGACTCGCAAAAACCAGCCATAGATGTATCAGACCTAGATCAACTAGCAGCCACAGTAGAAACCAAAGTACAGCCAGTAATCCCCGGGGAAGCTCCTGTTATTAATCTCGATGAAGCTATAGAGAAAATATCGGAAGAGCACGGAGAAGATGTCGCACTGGCGGCCGCTAAGATGATTCAGGCAGTAGCCCCGCAGATACAGCAGCAGATAGAATACACCAACCTACAACAGATAAACACGCTAAACCAGCAAACGCAGGAGTCTCAGCAGTATTTAAAGACCTGCAAGGATAGGTTCTATGAAGCATATCCTGAATTAAATGACCACTTGGATTTAGTAGGTGTGTACACTCAGCAGGTTACTTCGGAGTACCCGAACGCGAAACCTCATCAATTATTGAACGAAATAGGAAAAAGAACCACAAACGCAGTTAACACAATAAAGGAAAAAGCTGGCCTTGTCGGAAGCAAGAAACCAGCTAGAAAAGCAAATCCTGATGAGTTGGGTACTGCCGCTCCAAGGCCTTCTGCCGATAGAATTACTGGCATGAAGGAAGCGGAAAAGCAAAAACTGTCTGATTCGCAAAAGCACTTAATCGACTTAGCAAACTTTGTTGGTTAAGGCTTAAACTAAACCAGGAGGAAAGAACATATGGCAGTATTAGGACTAAGAGGCACAGGGGATTGGGCCACAGACGAACGCCCTAAATCCTGGAATGAGATGATTCTATATCTCTTTCCAAATGGTGATGCACCCCTAATGGGTCTACTCTCAAAATTATCCACAGACCCGGTTAATGATCCAGAGCATAGTTGGTGGGAAAAAACCCTTGCAGCAATGGAGCTAACAGTAACAGCTTTTGCAGGCGGTAACATAACCATTGATGATAGTGCGACTGGAATAAACGCATTTCTCGTACCGAAAGGTACTCTGTTGTTTAACACAACAACCAATGAACTACTAAGGGCTACAGCAGACCCTACAGCTACAGACACTATTGCCGGACCTACAAGGGACGTTGGTGGTCTCACTGGTCTAGCAGACCCTATAGCGAACGATGTATTGCTTATCTGTGGTTCAGCCTTTGAAGAGGGTGCAGATATCCCGACTTCAACAGGAACCAACCCTATCAAGATAAGGACATATACTCAGATACTTAGAACTTCATTAAGTATGACAAGGACTGCCCTTAATACCAGACTTAGGAGTGGAGAAGCATACAGGAACGCTAAAATCGAAGCACTACAGATTCACAGTGCAAGATATGAAGCAAACATCTTTACAGCGCAGGCATCAGAAGGAACTGGACCAGATGGTGAGGTTCTAAGAACAATGGCCGGTGTACTACAGTTACTTGGTGGGTTTGATGCAGTAGCACCAACTAACGTTAGGACAGTCGGAGCATTTACAGATGATGAATGGACTGATATTGAGTCAGATATATTTAAATTTGGAAACATGGAAAAGATAGCCTTTACTGGCTCCATCCCGCAGAAAGAACTTAGCAAGATGGGACGTAAACTATCTACATTAAACATTGAGACAGCAGATAGCTCATGGGGCGTTAAGCTCACACACTTAATGGGAATAGGCGATCTATTCATACACAAACATCCACTGTTCGTACATATGGCCAGTATGTTTGATAATGACATGGTTGTTCTTGACCTACCAAAGCTAATGTGGAGACCGCTTGCCAACAGTGATACTCAGTTTGTAACACACAGGCAGAACCCAGGAGTAGATGCTAGGAAAGACGAGTTCTTAACCGAAGGATGTATTGAGATGTCACATGGCGGAAACGCAGTTCACTGGCACCTTAAAGACTTCGGTACATATTCATAGGAGGTAGTAAAAATGGGTAAGAAATCAGACGTAGCTAAAACACCAAGCGGAGTTGTAGAAAGTCCCGTATATGGTAGCAAGGGAACAGGGTCAGATGTAGACTCTGTAAGCGGTAGAACTCCCGAGTCAACCCTACAGGAAAGAAAGAACCTCCCGTCAGATAAAAAGAAACAGAACCCGCAGTTCAATATAAGCGGATAGGAAAATAAAATGGGAAAAAAATTTGGTAAGGAACACGTAGGCAATGTAAGTGATAGAGACAAGTATGTCATCACTAATGACCATAATAAGTATGTCAGCACAGAAAGAAGTCATACTGTGCAGTTTAAAGACAATACGGATAGAAAGGCAGCACTACAGGCCAAAGAGATTCCATTAAGTAAAAAATCAAAAGTATCCGGGGTAGAATAAACTCTACCCCTGTACTTTAAAGCACAGAGGGTAAAGATGAAATATATAGTAATTCTACTCGCGCTGATATGTCTAACCGTACCATCTATATCAGCAGAAGTCTCAAAACAAACATCCATAATAACTGGAACTGCAGGAGCATCGTATCCAGGAACACCCCAATACCAGAACGGCAAGATAGGCAAATGGGACGTATACACTATATGGGTATACAATACAGGCGCTAATCCTCTTGACTACAGAATAATCGCATATCCCGGCAATGATACCGTAGGGACATACCTTAACTGTGATACAAACATTACAGAATGTACTGTCACCGCAGGCGGAAGTGGGATATCGTTTCAAGTAGATAAAGTAAGCAGAATTGATGTAGAGGTTAAGAGTGCCTTGGGCGCAGACTTTGTAGTCCAGATGTCAGGATATGACCACAACTAGGAGAGTGAAATGAAAAGAATATTACTAACACTAGCAATAGTCCTGACTATGGGGTTATGGGGTCATGCTCAACAGGTCCCTGACTTTCAGTACAGTGCTGGCGGTGGTGGTGAAGGAGTAAACGTATGTGTAGGGCAGACTCAGGATGTAGGAGATGTATTCACATCTTCCGGTGGGGCTAATAGCTGTTATAACCTACAAGCACCCCCTGGAGCCGGAGGCGGTGAAGCAAACACAGCTTCCAATCTTGGAGGCGGAGTTGGAATAACTAATACTAAAGTAGGCATTGACCTGCCTTTTGATACATTCAGCTCTAACCAGTTCTCAGCATCAGCCAACGTCATATCCCTTAATATAGTCGCAGACTATGTAGGTACAGGATCATGGGACTTAGGTGGTGGTAGTTTCGAGATGCCAAATGGGCCATCTTTGCCCGCCAATTGTAGCGTAGGGCAGACTTTCCACTGGACAGGTACTACAAGTGGACAAAGAAACTTTACATGTGAATCTACAGATACATGGGTACTGCAAGGCGATGGTGGAGCAGGTGGCGGAGGCACACCGGATGATGATAGCGTAACACCTGCTAAGATGGCAGACGGGGATTTCGGAGATTGGTCAGTAGCCACAAACGTAGCCACACTTGATGCAGATACAGTAGGGCTTGCAGAATTAGCAGCATGTGCCGGGCCAAACGAAATAGTAGAATATGGGGCATCAGGAGTGCCCGCATGTATAGCAACTCCCGGAGGCGGTGGTGGTAGCCAAACACCTTGGGCAAGCAATATTGACGGTGCAGGCTTTGATCTCACAGGAGTTGGGGCTTTAGGGGTAGCAGATACTATTAGTGGTTCTTATGATATGCCTGTTGGCAAAGCACTAATGTCCATCCTTGATGATACATCAGGGGATGGATGGTTTTGTGAATCCACTGTAGCTAACGGGGCGCAAATAGATTGCGGATATACAATAGATGGCTCATCCTTAAGGACAGGAATTGTTATGGGTGCAAACTCTATGCAATTTGTTAAATCAGGGGGATTCCCTATATTTGGGATAGGCTCAACAAATGGAATAACTATAGCACAAGACTACATGGTGGGTTGGTCTAATACAGATGGAGCAGTTGGCACATTTGAAACAGGTTTCTGGTATGATGGCACAGACACGGTAAATCTGGGTACTGCACAAGGCATAGCAGATGCTAATTTGAATGTTCAGAAAATAACTCTTGAAGATAGTGCAAGTGCTGGCGCAGGTACTCAGACAACAGGAATTGAGTTTGATGGTGGGGCTAATATTTATGTGGACTCATCTGGCAGGTTAAGGATACAAGGAGAAACAGGAGGGGGGGCTATAGTTTTTGAGGATAGTTATGGTGGTGGAGCTTATATTTTTTTTGGAGATGGTGGTTCACGACTGGATGCAGGGGATACCCTTGGATGGTCAACCAATGTAGTTAATACAACAGCGGATGTAGGGTTGTGTCGTAGCGCAGCCGGTGTGCTTATGGTGAATGATGGTGCTGGATGTGTAGCTGGTACTGATGAAGCCGACCTTGCAGTAGATGAAATACAGTTAACAGACCAAGGAACAAAAGGAACTTGCGATAGCGCAAAGGCTGGAATGATAGCATATGAAGTAGTAACAAATGTAGGGACATTCCACGGATGCCAGCAAACAGGGGTAGGTACATTTGCATGGGTAGCATTACATTAAATAGGAGAGGTTAAATCATGGGAGAAATACTAAACATACAAGCACCGTTAGATTGTTCATCGAACAATGTAGGGGACAAAGTACAGCACGCAGGTTCAACCTTTGA
>JAGYYQ010000072.1:1867-11997 GCA_021440005.1 Euplotes weissei
CGTTTCTGGGGGTGTTGGTGTTACAGAGGATGTTTATGCTGGCGGGGACATTGATATTGGTTCAGGAACTGCATCAAGTTCTTCAACGACCGGTGCTTTGCGAGTATCTGGGGGGGTTGGTGTTACAGAAGATATTTATACTGGCGGGGATGTTGATATTAATTCAGGAACTACATCAAGTTCAACAGCGACCGGTGCTTTGCGTGTGTTGGGGGGTGTTGGTGTTACAGAGGATGTTTATGCTGGCGGAGACATTGATATTGGTTCAGGAACTGCGTCTACATCAACAACGACTGGTGCTTTGCGCGTGTCGGGTGGTGCAGGAATCACTGGTAATTTGCATCTTGGGGGTGCATTAATTAGCGATTTTAGTTCTTCTCGGATTCTTTACTCTGAAACATGGCCAAATGCATGGGATATTACTACAGATACCTCATCAGTGCAGGATATGGGCACATGGTCAATTGATGCAATAAATCCAACTGGGGCTGCAACAGGACTAACGTCGCCACCATTTGGTAATTCATTGACATGGCAAGAATCTCCGGGTGGTTCAACATTTACATCACCAGCGTTTGATTTAAGTTCTTATTTACTTCCCAGTGGTGCATACCTTGTGACATCACAAACGCATACACACACGCGAATCTTTCTTACAATATTCGTCACGGGCACATCAATGGCAACTTTTGATGAACGTTTGCTAGTTCAATTTTCATCAGATGGTTCGACAAATTGGAATCTTCTTGGATTGTACTTAGTTAACACTGATAATGCATGGCACACTTTAGTGTGTGATATATCACCATTTATTGAAGATGGAGATACAACATCAAGAATTAGAGTAATTGGTGGTTCAGTGAGCAGCACTGAATATGGTATTGCGTATTTAGCAATCCACGAAGGTTTTGTTCCGTCTATTTTTGGAAATGTTGATTTTGGGCGTGGTGGTGATGTTTCAATTAAGTCTTCAACAGCCTCGTCATCGTCAATAACGGGTGCATTGCGCGTGACAGGCGGTGTTGGTATTAGTGGAAATATTTATACAGGTGGGGACATTGATATCGATTCGGGGACTGCGTCAAGTTCAACTACGACTGGTGCTCTTCGCGTGTCTGGGGGTGTTGGTGTTTCAGAAGATGTTTACACTGGTGGTGACATTGACATTGGTTCTGGTACAGCGTCAAGTTCTACGACAACTGGTGCTCTTCGTGTATCTGGGGGCGTTGGTGTGACCGAAGATTTGTACATCGCGGAAAATTTGAGTGCTGGTGGTTATGCTGTAATTGGTGGGGGGGGACTTGTTGCTGGTCGGACATTAATTATTGAGCGTGATTTTTCTACAAATGTTCACGCAAATCAATTGCAGATTGGTGCTCTTGCGGGTGGATCAACAATAACTTCAACAGCATCTAATAATATGGCAACTGTATGGGTTGAAGGTGGCGTTCATGAAATTGGAACTCTTGGAATGTCGGCAGCAAATAACAACACATTACATTTGATTGCTCATGAAATTAAAGATGATGGGGGGGCAGCATCTGGGACAATTACACGAATTGCAACATTGTATATTGATGCTGCTCCAACAAATAGTAGTTCTGCATCAATCACTGATGGACCATATGCAATCTTTGTCGATTCTGGCGAGTGTAGATTTGATGGAGATGTTACAGTTGGGGGAGATCTGCACTGTCAGGGTCATGTTGGCATAAGTCAGGCAATTGATGTTGATATTACGCTAAAAGTTGGTGATGATTTTACTTCAGCAGGAAATGCTGAACAATTTCGTGTTGTTGGATCAACCATTACGGTCGGTGGCGGTACTTTTAATACCCAAGCTGCATTTATTACTGGTGGTACCCATGAATTAGGAAATTTGGCCATGAGTTCAACACACAGTCACACACTTCGAATAAACGCACATACGATTAGTGATGCAACGGGAACATCATCAGGAACAATTACAAATTCTGCGACATTATATATTAATCGTAATCCAATCAATGCAAGTGGTACATCAATTACAAATGGAACATATGCACTTTTTGTTGATTCAGGCACAAGTCGATTTGATGGGCAAATTATTTGCAATAACACAGATGATTCAACATCAAGTACCTCTGGATCAATTCAAACAGATGGAGGAATTGGTGCTGTGAAAGACATTTGGACTGCTGCTGATTTTCGAGCTGAGGGTCATGCATCAATTGGTGAAAATGTGGTAAATGCAGCATTTACATCAACTATTGGTGATTCCTTTTCAGCAAATGGAAATTCTGCACAATTATATGTTCCGAGTTCAACAATTACTGCATCAGGGACAGGGCATGAATTTTTGAACGTTTGGGTTGCCGCACAGACCCATGACATTTCAAGTCGGGCCATGTCATCAACTCATAGTCATACAATGATTTTGCAGGCTCATACAATTGATGACCCAAGTGGTAATTCAAATGGTGGAACAATTACAAATTGTGCAACTTTATATATTAATAGTGCTCCAACAGATTCAATTGCTGGATCAACAACTATCACAAATGGACCTTTTGCATTATTTGTTGATGCAGGTGATTCAAGATTTGATGGTGCAATAATTTGTAATGACGCAACAGATTCGTCATCAACCACGACGGGTTCAATTCAAACTGATGGTGGTCTTGGTGTGGCAAAAACTGTATATGTTGGCACAGGGGTTTACCTTCCAACGTCTGGTGGAACTGCGGCAAATTTGAATTTCTACGAAGAATATAGCGTTGCGAATGCTTGGTCAGGTCCATTCACAGTTGCAAGTCAATCAGTGACAATTTATATTGTCCGGATTGGTAAAATGTGTGTATTGACTTGCACATCGATTAGTGCATCTGCGAATAGTGTATCAGATGCGACATTGGACACTGCAATTGTTGCACGATTTCGTCCAAACATTGAGATAACTATGCCGATTAATATTCGAAGTAATAGCGCTCAATTAAATGGGCGAGTAACTTTTGCAACAGACGGCAACATGACAATTGATAATGCAGATAATACATCATTTGCATCAAGTGGTTTGGCTGGATGGAATGCATTTACTTTGGCATATCAAGTATCATAGTAATCATGACATTACACATGTCCATGGCTTGGTGACTGAGCTCGATCTTGTGACCTACCAGTAATTGTTGAAAAACTTTGCGTGCTGGAACGTCTTTGAATCGGTTCAAACATTCCAAAGCTTCCTTGAAACTTGTTCCAACAGGAAATGCATTCCTGATTTCAGATGGAAATGGGGGGAGGGACATCGACATCTCCCAAGTCCAACCGCTGTAATAGCAATTGATGGCATGAGCTCTGAGAAGTGCAGCCACTGTGATAAATAGATGCTCGACATCAGCTTCAGATTGCTTCACGTGTTTTTGGAGTGTTGTCACTTCTTGAGTTGTTTGATGCAGAGCTTCCGCCACGTTTTGAAGTTTCATCTCCAATGTGTGAACATGTCGTTCCATGTCTTGAATCTTTGCTTCGGTTTTGATTTGTAGTCGTTCCCGTCGTTGTTGAATCATGAATCCAAGAATTGTTTGGTTTGGAAGAGTTTGTGGTCGAGCAAATTGTTCATCGAGAAGAGAGCGTTCGGGTTGACTGGGCTTGGATGCAGGAGGAAGAGATGGAAAGTCGGGTTGGCCTGAATGCGTTGATGGTTGTTTTGGGCGATGTGTGTGATGGGTTGGCGGCAGCCAAGCTGACTTGTGACTTTTCCGGCGCCGAGTGCGTGGTTTTCGGCGGACAATGATGTCGTCCTTTGAGAGCAATGGTGGAAGTTCTGATGTTCGGTTTCTCATGTCCATTTTTGTGGGGTGTTGAGGTAGGGTAGTTGTTGCCGACATTTTATCTTGGATGTTTGACGATGCGTCGGGTCTGATGGATGAAGTTGATGTGCAGGATCCCACGATTGTTTCAAGTGTTGGTGAAGGATGGAGAATGGAAAATGTTCAACAGCAAAGGATGAGTTTTGTTAATTCATATTTTCAATTTTTAAATTTTATATACAATTTTCCTATTTTTAGTTTTACTGTTTTGGTGTTTCGTTATTTATTTGAATACCCATTATTCTATTTATATCTAAATGGTCCAGAAATTTCTGGGATTGGAGGGTTTTGGCGCCAAAAAGATCTTTGGCAAATATGTTCAGAATTAACGGGCGCTTCATTGACGCATTGGTTTAAAAATAGATATGAATGTGAATTATTGATTTACAATCGGTTTGTATCATTTATGGCTCTATTTTACATTTGCATTTATTTTGGAATAATGTATTTGTATTTGCGAAAATGTTTATCAAGACAGTAAGGATTTCAAGTCAACACATTGCATATCCTGTTTTCGTTGTTTTTTAGTCTCCTTTCGTCGATTTATTTCACCGTAGCCCCGTTTTGCATTGATTCTGTTTAGACCTTTAGCAGAAGTCCATTCATACCAAGTCGTAAGATCTTCATCTTTTAGAAAAGTTTCACGTTCTGAAGCTGTCATCCATTCATTTGTTTCAATGCCTCCAACGACATATAAGATACATTTTGTTTCTTGTTTGCTCAAAGTTTTCATGAATTGTTGAATATGTTTATCGCATTGTGCATAGTCAGTAAATACGCCATGAAATGGAGAGAATGAACTTCCAATGAAATACATAGTCAATGTTATGTGCCGCAGAGAAAATATTTTTATGGAATAATTCCACCACAATGCGATCTTCCACGAACAGAAGATGCACTCATAATTCCGAGACGCGAACCAACTTCAAATATATATGATTCAAATCTTCGAAATTCCGGTCCATGCAATGAAACGCCATTGATCATTTCTTCGAAATCTTCAGTCATAATATGTGATATTTCATGCAATGCGATATATAATACATTTTCGAGGTTTCCAACACCTGGTCGATGTCTTAATTGCCGAAGACAAATGAAAATGATATCTCCTTTATTACGGTTCATTGCTAAATGTTTTGGATTGGATGAAGGTAATTCAATGAGTAGAAGATCACCGTAATCACTTCGGAATCTTGAAGTGAGCCGTTGCATACCACGTTTCATGGTTTCGTTGGTTTCAATGCGTTGATCACGTTTGACTTGTTCAATGACACGTATAACAGATTTTTTAACTTCAGCAAGCATATCAGCAGCTTGTTGTTTCTTTGGTTGGTTTAATACATAATAATGTTTTCCATCCACACGTGACTTGACATGGATATGATGACGCACTAAGAACTTGAACATGGCCCAATCCAACACTTTTAAAAATGTAAAGACGACTGCCGCACCAATGAAAAAGTTTTGATACATATTCTTTGATATTATCGCATAATAAAATTCATTTTCTTTGTGTTTGACGACGTTGAATATGTTATGAAAAAGTAGTTATATTTTTTTCAAATGAATAAATAAATGTCTGACAAAGAAGCACCTTCCAACGAAATTCGTTA
This sequence comes from Euplotes weissei, assembly GCA_021440005.1. Taxonomy (NCBI): domain Eukaryota; phylum Ciliophora; class Spirotrichea; order Euplotida; family Euplotidae; genus Euplotes; species Euplotes weissei. The sequence continues at coordinate 7,329 of JAGYYQ010000072.1, forward strand.
TGATGATGGCAAATTGATGTATCAAGGAGATCTCGACGAGGAAGGAGTTCCTAATGGGCAAGGGAAGTGTTTTTTCAAAGGAGGGTCTGTAGAGTATGAAGGAGGCTTTTCAAATGGCGAATTTAGTGGCCATGGTAAAAAGTATTATCCATCAGGAAGTTTGCAGTGTGAAGGTGAATGGGTTAGCGGTCATCTTGAAGGTCCATGCAAATGGTACTATGAAAGCGGCAAATTGTGGTTTGAAGGTTGTTGCAAGAATGGGCAGTGGAGTGATCCAGGAACTTCGTATGAAGAGAATGGACAAATTCGCCGCCGTTGGTAATTTCAGCACCGAGTGTCTCTTGGTTCAACAAAGAATCGATACCCATGGTATCCCAAGGCAAACACTCCGGCACCGACTAAAGCTTGAAATGCTTCGGGAGGTAACGAAGCGTGGTTATGACCGATGTAAATGAGTAGAGGTGCAACACCTATTAAGTGAAATAAATATACATTTCTCAAATATACATTTTCTTGATTTTGGACTAATTCTTTATCATCTTTTGGTTCTTTACGACGGCGTCTTTGTGGTTTAAATATGCTATCAAAGATGCTTATGAGACCACGATGGCCGCTGTACAGCCGAACGTCGCAATCATAGGCATAATCATACCATGACATTGCAACATAGGAAGCAATGAATATCATTGGCAATAGCCATTTGTTGCGGTGTGGTAAGTACCAATATGCAGCCATTAACGACAACGAAAAGTATACACATTTTGGATTGAATTCAAAAGTTGAAGTCGTGAAAATTCCGTCTTTTTGTTGTTCCATTTTCATCTTTTATATTTTGCAACAGCAAAAAATGTTGCAAATAGAAATAGATCAATTTAATTTTTATCATTAGTATGAAAAAAGAGAATGTCGTTGTGTCAATTCAAAGATGTTTTTGGAAAACCAGGCGAAGGCATCCATTCTATTCGTGTATTTGACATTGCCGTTGCCGATGTTGCTCTTACGTTTGGCGCAGCTTACTTAATTTCTCAACATTCACGATTTTCATTTATGGAATCTTCAGTCGGTTTATTTTTAGCAGGCTTTGTTTTGCATTGGCTATTTTGTGTTGAAACAACTTTGACAAAACTTTTGTTGAGTAAATAAATTTTCCTTGTACAAAATAAATGCCAAAATCCTGTCGTCGTGATCAAATACGTAATTCAAAAACAGGCCGTTGTGTCAAGAAAACAGGTGCGATCGGTAAAAGTATTCTTGCGAAGAAAAAAAAAGCACGTAAACCGAAACGAGGTCGAAAAAAAGCTCAAACAAAACAAAAGGCGTGTGTGCGAGACAAAATTAAGAACCCGAAGACCGGGCGGTGTGTAAAGAAGACAGGCGCCATTGGTCGCCGTTTACTTCAAAAAAGAGTTGTCCCGAGGGGCAGAAGACGTCAAAGAGTTGGCCGAGCGAGGATCGTTGCACAAAATCAAGATATGTTGTTGGTCGACTTAGCCGATGTGAACTATATCATTCGCAAAGATTGTATGGGCGTAAAATTTGATTTGATCAAACAGTTGGGTGAAGGTGGGTTTGGTACAGTATTTTTAACATGCTCGACGTGTGATAAAGATTACGTCGTGAAACTTCAAGTGCTTGGACGCAATATAACAGTTGAAGAAGGCAAGATTGCTCAAGAAGTCGGTGAAGCAGGTATTGGGCCGCGAGTGTTTCAATATGGCGTGTGTAAAGCACAAAACAACGATGATGAGCTTCTATACATTATCATGGAAAAAGCAGACATTACTTTATTTGATTATCTTCGTCAAGAAGAAGATCCTGAAAGGTTCTTAAATGCTGTTCAAATGTATAAGAGGTTATTTGACAAAGTTTTGAAAGATATGAACTTTATTAATGAAGATATGCATACGGCCAATGTTATGATCAATATGAACCCTGATGGATCCATCAGAGAAATGTTGGCCATTGATTTCAATCCAGTGTTCTTAATACACAATCCCACACCAACAGAAATAGCCCAACAGAAAAATAAACGCCTTTCAGAAATGGGAAATACTATTTGGAACATGTTGAATCAAGTACCACCAAATATTTTGCGTGAAATGCCGGCTGAATTTGTAGAAGAATATGAACGTGAACAAAACTTAAATTTTGTTTAATTCAAAATTCCAAAATTCAAATTGTTGAAAATGCAAGGACCTTCTGCTCTTGGCGCTAAATTTCAAACACCTCATCCAGGACAAGAAGAACCATTTCTTCACGAAACGCACTCACCAACCACCGGACGAAGCCGTGCGCAAACCGTTGAAGAAACCCCTGGAACTTACCAACAAATCGCCATGGAGAACCATGCATGGGAAGAAGCGATGCAGCGTCATTTACCTGCGACAATTCTTTGCCGCACTTTACCGCTGGCAATGTGGCTGACGGTGGTATGGACCATAAGCATGGTTAGTGTCGCGGTGTATCATGAGGAGAGTGAGAATTGCACGGCATTCTACTATTTCGGAGTCATTTTTACTGTACTTCAAACTTTGGAATCTGCTGCAATTCTCATTTTTGAAAATCGCGAAGAGTTGCATGTATGCATGCTAATGCGTAAATTAGTTGTATTCACAGTTGTGATTTGTTCAGTTGGTTTTGTGCTTCTCCTTGGCTTGTTCGCTTACACCTTAGACAAATCACTGACAGATGATTGCAATGATGACGACCCTTTTTGGTTGCGTATTCTTACGTACGTGCACATGGGTCATGCATTTTTGTTCATTGTGTACAACGTGCTGTTGTATCGTCGGTTGTGAATCGAATTTTAAATCAAAATTCAAATTTCCGGAAATGTCATCATCTGCAACTTTTGAACATCAATTTGATGCAATGCATCGTCTCAAGGATGTTGAAACTGAGAAAAGGGAATTGCAAATCCGGATTCATGCGTTCGAGCAATTATTGCAGACATTGAAGGATCAACAGGCCGTACTTGCGGCAAAACACGAGGACTCTGAAGAACATACTGCAAAACTTGAACAAGCGAATGATAGCATTAAACGTGTATTAGATGTGCTGCAGGGTCTACGTGAACGTTTCGACCGTTTATGTCTATGTGTACAGTGTTTAGATGAGTACATTGCTGAGTAAAAATTATCTACATATTTTTTTAATAAGTTTTCGACGGAATTGTTCGACTTCAGAAGCAGCGGTTGTTGAAGAGAGTTGTGCACGTTCTTCGTCGGTTTTTCTACGTTTCTTCTTTTTGATCTTTCCATAGAGTTGTAGAATAATAGGATCTGATAAAGGCAATACCTCTTGAAATTCTGAACATTTGACACCAAACTTTCCAATGCGATCTTTGGATGAAAAACAACGCCGATGAATACCGTTTTCGTTGATGAATAAATAATTTGGGTTTGAGGTGTGAGCGCCGTCTTTACATCGACAAAATTTCGTTGATGTAATTCGAGCCACCCATCCACTGTGTTCTTTCTTCCACCGAGGTTCGTCTGTTGATAATCGAGGGAAATAGCGCACAATTAATTCTTGAACCAACCGTATTTTGGCATCTGTTGAGAATCCTGATGGCCGACCACGGGAAGGAGGGTCAGGTAATGCAATGTCGATCGTATCAATCGATGTGAATTCACGACCGCCAATGCGTAAACTGACAAGTTTTAGTTGTTGAAATAAATCTAACAATAGATCTTGCTCGACTTGTTTAAATTCTTTGTCGACCATCATTCGAAATTGATACCTCCGATCAACATCCATGAATCCTTTGGCATGTCGTCGTCGACACACTGCTGATTTTGTTCTTGATTTACATTTACACCTCTGCAATTTGCGTGCGCCAATCATTCGACAAGCAGGATTTTTCAGCACAGCTTCATCGAATACATCTGACCAGGTTGATATCAATGTAGCGGTCACATACTGTCCATCAGGATCTGTCCATCCAAACCGTTTGTTCGGGTATTGTGATGACGATGAATCAATGAGGGCTTGGCGCAACTTGAGACGGTCGGATTGACTTGCGAAAATGTGTGGCCAAACCAAATGAAGGCCGTATTTGACATTTGCACCTTTCCTTGTTGTTGGGCTTTCCAAGACCACGAGCCGCCGTTCATGATCAGGAAGTTGTGGGCACCGACCAAGAATAACAGCATTGATGTTCTTAATAAATTCAGAAATTGCTGCAAAGCATACTTCAGAGTCGAATAAAAGATCCAAATCCAACAGAAGTCGGGGAAAGTCAACACCATTGGCACGTTCGTCCATGTACAAAGCATGACCGTTGTTGATATCATTGGCATAATGTGTATAGAAACTGTCGAGTTTCTCCTCTGGGATAGAAATGGCTCCCTTGAATCCGACAAATAATGAATCAGTTGTTGTATGCGAAAATGATCCCGCTCCTTTTGGCTGCACATAATCGTTGAAACTGATCCACTGATAAAGTGGCGGAAGATTGTTTTTGCGGCGTAATAATGCCCGAGTGGCCGATTCATCATAGTCTTCACCGCTTGGCCTTGGCCGTTGTTGTTGACGTTGATTTGATAATGCATTTCGTGCTGACGATGAAGATGACGATGAGGTTCGACTCATCTCATCATAGTCTCAGGCCGGTAAAAAAGTTCTACCAAGCCAGCCACACCCCTTCAACGCCTCTCTATACGCCCCA
>JAGYYQ010000073.1:0-11827 GCA_021440005.1 Euplotes weissei
AAATAAAACCTCACAAAACAACCATAATATTTAATCATCTATTTTTAAAAACAATTATTGCTTAATTATCAAACAAAAACCCCAAAACCCCTCGGTGATTGAGTAAAATTGAATGATTTGCTTAAAATAAAATTTAAATCTAATTCAAATCGATTTATTTTATATTAATAAATTTGAATTAGAAAAATGAAGCCATACGGACAAGACCTTAAAAAGAAGAAGATTTTACAGAAGAGGCTTTATGACCAAGGAATTTCTTATTATCCGATGCCAACTGTAAAAAGAGAAATTGAGAAAAATGCTGGAATGAAATCTTTTTCAGCTAACATGAATGCTCGTAAGTTTTAGATTTTTCTAACTGTCATAACATTCTAATTTAGCAAGAGCAGGGAGAGGTAAAGAAAGAGCAAAGCTTAAGCAACTCCATGACATGAGTGCTGACTTTGCTAAAGAGACTACTATCCCATCATTCAAGAATACCTATGGGATCCATGATACTTATGGCCAAGGCGGAATGAATTTAAATAACTCAATGATGTCTAAAGCTTATCCAGATACTTCAAATTACGGTAAGTTTGAATTTAACTAATTCCATAGGAGATATATCTGCTCAACAAGAAAGAATTAAGAAGATCTTAAACCCTCAGCAGAATTTCTCGCAGTCAATAACAGGAATCAGGACAGCTTCTGAGCTAAAACCTGCTTTACAAGTAAAGCACAGTAGTAGAATTATGGCAAAGGGGAACTTTGCTGCTGCAACTTTTCCAAGGGAGCTACCGCCATTTGATCCAGAGTCTGCTAAGAAGCGGTATGAAGAAGGGTCACCTCTGAAACCACCATCTCTGTACCCCGCTGACCCATACGGGAATGAAGAGGATGAAGAGATCCCAACTACAATTGTGTCAGGAGAAGCCCGTGGGAAAATCTTTTCATGCCCGCCAGAATGGAAAGCTAGGAAAGTTGATCATACTCAGGATGAAGAAGACCTTCAAAGGGAAGAAGGTGAACCACAAGAAGACGAAGAAATTAAGGGAGAGGAAGAAGAGCCTGGCCAGGTCAAGAAGAAGATCAGCAACAGAGAGTGGGTTGACCTTGATAAGTACATTGAGCTTTTACTTGATAGTAAATCTGAGGATGAAATTGTATTTATTTACTGCAATCCTAATCAAAGTGGAGATCCATATGACTTACAAGTCTGTGCTTATGATGACAGGAATGAAGACAAATACTATACCTTAAGTGGTAAAGGGCTTAGTGTTCATGAAGGAGATCAGCTTACTGAATTCATTAGTTTGGCTCAGTGGTTGATCAACAGAGATTCATATAATCATATTAAAGAGCTCACTTTCTTCAAAAATTTCAAAAAGTGGAAGTTCATGAGAATCTGGAGAGATACAATCAAACAAGAGCAAAGAAAGAAGGCGGAAACTAAGCTAAAGGAGAAACTATTCAGTCTCCACGGAACTTTCCGAAAGCACTTACTTGGACATAGAGATTACTGCATTCAGATGGAAGAACTGAGATTTGTCGAAACAGAATCGAATCTTGAGACTCAATCTATCAAAGAGTTTACCAACAACCAGAATAAAAAGCGAAAAGAAATAAAGAAACGGATAACTACGATGTCTGGGAAATGACGTGAGAACATTAATGGTTGTATTAACAAGGTTCTGCAAGACTTGAAGTTCAGAATCGACGCTGAAACTAAACTAGATGAAGAACGGCGGAGGATAAATCCAATTCAAAGCACCACAACATTGGCTCTTAAGGAGAAGCCCTCTCAGTATGTATTTGAAGAGCTAGGATTCCCACCAGGAATGACATATGGACACTGTTCGAATCTTAGAGAGGAATGATCAAGGTTTATTAGATTTGCTTATTTGATCGACTTTTTATCACTTGAAGCTCTGAGCGGTATTTATCTCGGTTCTGTTACCAGTGTTATATCCAGGTTGTCGTATTTGAACTCTACTTGTAAGGAAGAAGAGATCTTTGAAATGGATTTAAATGAAGCTGATAATGCACCAGCAGCTCCTGTTAGAGGACATGATCCGTTATTTTTGGTAAAAATGGAACTACAGAACCAACAACCTATTCCTGATTCAAAGATCGTTAAGGTTGAAATAGATGACTTCAAGCCACCTCCTCACGGAACTTCAGAAGTTAAAGATTTCGACTTAATCTCACACCTAGAACTCGAACCAGACCCAGACGAAGAAAAGGATGAAGAAGGTGAAGGAGAAGGTGGTGATAACGCTCTATTCCAAAAGAAGTACAAACTAACCTGCCCTGAAATCCACAAAATATGGATGAAGCTGTCACCTTCCATGACTGATTTTGTTTCTCTATTCGAAAACATTTTCACGAACGGCTTGCAGTCCATAATAGCCTTTGAACGGTACAGTAAACATCCAAGTTTTAAACTGTACGCGGATGCCCTTGAGGAGTGGGATGACAGGATTGGTGATAACTGGGAAGCACCAGAAAATTTGAATTTGAACCCGATCGAATGGATCAAGGAGAGTAAACTGTATGGTGACTGTTATCAGAATATTGGAGAAATTTTTGAGAGTGCTTTTAAGAAGGCAGATATGTTTGTGTCGAGGTTTAGAGAAATTTTGGAAATGTTTTGGATCAATAGTAAAGTCGATTTGGACGTGGTGGTTAGTGAAAGGTTGAAGAATCCTACTGATTCTTTGCAACATGCGATTAATTTGTTTTTGTATCAGGATGAGATGTTTTCAAGTAGTATTCCTGGATCAACACCGTTAGGGTTGGTCAAATTGGACAGTAAAAAGGCAAAACAAGTCTTAACACCAAGTCCTAAAAATTGTATGAAGCATCTTGAAAGTGTAATTCCAGAAACTGTTCGTTTAAGACTTACTGAGGCTGAGAAGTGGCTTACAGATTGTACTCGTAAACTAAGCAAACCTGCTGTCACAGTAGATGAATTTGTTGATCAAAATGCGAATTTAAATTACACAAATGAGAACTTCCAGTCATTTAGAGATAAAGTGGCTTTATCAAATCAGTTATCCAACATTTTGTCAACTAGTGGAATCAAGACATCAAAAGAGGCAGCATCAACAGTTTCAGTGGATCGGAATAAAAATTTGATTACTAACGTAGACCAAGCTATTCAGAGATTATCGCAATTGATTATGAATGTAGAGAATTTCCAGGACTCTAAGTTGGAATCCTTCAGAAAAACCTTCGATGAGTTGATTCCCAAAATTAATTCAGAAATCGACGAAGTTCACAGATCGGCAGTCGATGACGTGTTCGTATCAGGAGACTCTGAGATGACAGATATGCTAAGAAAATTAGACTACATTGAAGAACGTTATGATGAGCTGGAGAAAACATCACTAAAATACCAAAAATGGCAGGAGGTATTACAAATGAACCAAAGTACATTTGAGAATTTAGAAGAGCTTAGGGAAGATTTTAAGGTTAGAGCTGATATGTGGAGGTCCCTGTCGAGTTGGGAAGATAAACAAGCTGTTTGGGTCAAGCAACAATTTGCTAATATTGATGCTAAGGGGATTTCTGAGGAGGCTGACCGTTATGCTAAGGTTGCTAATCGAGTTGAGAAAACACTTGAAGAAAATCCTATTGGTACTAAGTTGAAGTTGTTGGTTGATACTTTCAGAGGAACTATGCCTGTAGTTATTGCTTTGAGAAACCCAGATCTACAAGAAAGTCATATGAATGAAATTAAAGATTTATTACAGACTGAATTTGATCCAAAAGGAGATGAAAATTTCACACTAAATTCTTTGATAGAAATGAATGTTGTTCAGTTCCAAGAAGAAATTCAACTGATTTCAACTCAAGCATCACAGGAAGCATCTTTGAGAGGCCAGCTTGCTGATTTGGATGAACAATGGAAGAAGATTGATTTGATTACTAAGCCATACAAAGATGGAGATGTTCAGATTTTAGACGAAATTGATGATGTATTTACAGCTCTTGATGATTCTTTAGCCCAGATCAATACAATTCTTGGATCTAGGTTTGTTAAACCTCTCAGAACCGAAGCTGAAGGATGGAAGAAAGTGCTATTCACTTTGAATCAAGTAATTGAAGAATGGGTAACTTGCCAGAAACAATGGATTTATCTTGAAAATATTTTCAAAGCTCCAGATATTAAGAGACAATTGCCAACTGAGAGTCAGAAGTTTGAAAAGGTTGATACATTCTTCAAAAATTTAATGACGAAGACTAAGAAAGCTCCAAATGCTATCAAAACTCTCAGATTGCATAACAATCTGCTTGATCAATTAAAATTGAACAATGATGCTTTAGATGATATTCAGAAGAAGCTTGAAGATTACTTAGAGAAAAAGAGAGGAGATTTTCCAAGGTTCTACTTTTTGTCAAATGATGAGTTGCTTGAAATTTTGGCTAATTCACAGAACATGGATGTGATCCAAATGCACTTGAAGACATGCTTTGATAATATTTTTAGACTTGATATTGATGAGGACTCCCTAGCTATCAAATCAATGAAATCTGGAGAGGGAGAAATTGTACCATTTATTAAAAAGCCATCAGCAAGAGGTCAAGTTGAAGTGTGGTTGAACTCAGTCCAAGATGCAATGCGTGAAAATTTGCAAAAATTAATGAAAACAGGAGTTATGGAGTACACAGGAGCTGGAGTTGATAGAAAGAAATGGATTCTGTCACACTTTGGGCAAATTGTTGCTACAGTGAGTCAGATCGCATGGTGTGAGTCAACAGAGTCATTTATTAATGATGCAGATAATAATCCTGAATCACTTTCTGAGTGGTATGACATGAATGTCACACAACTGAAACAACTTACTGAGTTAGTTCGAGGAAAACTGAGTCCTATTCAGAGAAAGATTATTGTTGCTCTGGTAACTACTGATGTACATGCAAGAGATATTGTTAGTTATTTAAGAGATGCAAATGTAGCAAGTACTCAAGAATTCCTTTGGCAACAACAGTTGAGATATTATTGGGGAGATGACAATCAGAACAACAAAGAAGACTGTTCAATCAAACAAATTAATGCTCAGTTCATGTACGGTTATGAATATATGGGAGCTACTTCAAGATTAGTCATCACTCCTTTAACTGATAGATGTTGGATTACTATCACAGGAGCTTTGCATATTAAGCTAGGAGCTCAGCCTGCAGGACCTGCTGGAACTGGAAAAACTGAAAGTACTAAAGATTTAGCTAAAGCAATGGGTGTGCAATGTATTGTGTTCAACTGTTCAGAACAAGTAGATTACAAAATGATTGGTCGTCTTTTCTCTGGGCTTGCACAGCAAGGATGTTGGAGTTGCTTAGATGAGTTCAATCGTATTGATATTGAAGTACTGTCAGTCATTGCCCAACAACTGCTTACTATTAGAGGAGCACTCTTAGCTAATATGGATAATTTCTTGTTCGAAGGAAACCATATTCCACTTGTAAAAACATGTGCTGTTTGTGTGACAATGAATCCAGGTTATGCTGGCCGTACTGAACTTCCAGATAATCTAAAAGTGCTGTTTAGACCTGTAGCAATGATGATTCCTGATTATGGTTTGATTGCAGAAATCATGTTGTTTGCTGAAGGATTTGACTCTGCTACTGATCTTTCGAAGAAAATGGTTAAGCTTTATAAATTAGCTTCAGAACAACTTAGTCAGCAGGATCACTACGATTTCGGAATGAGAGCAGTCAAATCAGTGTTGGTAATGGCTGGAGCTTTGAAAAGAGCTAACCCTGACATGAACGAAGATGCTGTGTTGATTAGAGCAATGCGTGATTCAAATGTACCTAAATTCCTCAGTGATGATTTACCTCTGTTTGGTGCTATTGTTCAAGATCTCTTCCCAACAGTTGTCATCAAGGATGCAAATTATGGTGAGTTGCAAACTCAAATTGAAGGTAGTATTGATGATAAGAGTCTTCAGAAAGTGCCTAAATTTATCACAAAGGTCATTCAGTTATTCGATACTTTTGAAGTGAGATTTGGAGTCATGATCGTTGGTCCAACTGGTGCTGGCAAAACTACATGCTATGAAGTACTTCAAAATGCAATGACTCAACTTAGAAAGCGGAACTCTCCTGACGAAAGGTTCCAAGAAGTTACAACAAAGGTGCTTAATCCCAAGAGTATTTCAATGGGAGAGTTGTACGGAGAGGTGAACGCTATTTCACAAGAATGGACTGATGGACTTGCTTCCAAAATTATGAGGAACGCAGCTGGTGAGCAAGGTGAGGAAAAAACATGGGTTGTATTTGATGGACCAGTCGATTCTTTGTGGATTGAAAACATGAATACAGTACTTGATGATAACATGACACTGTGATTAGCAAATGGGCAGAGATTGAAACTTAGATCACAAATGAGAATGCTTTTTGAAGTCCAAGACCTTGCCGTTGCTTCTCCAGCTACTGTTTCGAGATGTGGTATGGTTTATATGACACCTACTGATCTTTCATGGAGACCTTATGTGAAAACAAGAATCGAAACATTTTGGGACGATGAATCTATTTTAGATAGAGAGCTTAAAGATTACTTGTATGAAACGTTTGATCAATTTTTGGATGCAGGTCTTGAAAGAATTGATCATGGATTAAATGAACCAATACCAACTGTTCCTGTGCAAAAAGCGACAAATGTCTTGAACTTTTTAGAATCAATTTTAAGACCTCAGTATGGATTCAAAGGTAAAAATGATCATAAACAAAAATTATTGAATAATTTGTTTGTTTGGGCTTATGCTTGGGGAGTTGGGGGATCTTTGGATGAATTTGGAAAAGAAAGGCTTGATGATACTATTAAAGATATTTTTAAATCAATCAAATTCCCTCATTCAGGTACCGCTTTTGATTACTATTATGACAGTTCAAAGAAGGAACCTACTTTTGTATCCTGGGCTGATAAAGTGCCAGCATTTGAGTATAATGCTGATGTACCTTATTTCCAACTCATGGTTCCTACAGTAGACACATATAAGCACGGTTTTCTTATGGAGATGCTCTATCAATATTCAAGTAAAGCTATATTCTTCACTGGAGTGTCTGGAGTTGGTAAATCTGTTGTAATTCAAAATTTACTTACTAGCATGAAAGAACCTTTAGGGGTTCAAACTATTAACATTAATTTCTCAGCACAGACTACATCATTGATGACTCAACTCTCTATTGAAGATAAGCTTGAGAAGAAAAGAAGAACATTGTTTGGTGCTGGCCCTGGAAAATCAATAGCTATCTTTGTTGACGACTTAAATATGCCTGCTGTAGAGAAATATGGAGCACAACCACCAATTGAATTGCTAAGATTATTCGTAGATAAGCATGGTTTATATGATAGGCACGACCTTTACTGGAAAGATGTTGAAGATACAACAGTCATTTGCTGTGCAGCTCCTCCAGGTGGTGGTAGAAACCCAACAACTCCTAGATTTATTCGCCATTTTAATGTATTTTACTTGCCAAACCCATCAAAGGAAGTATTGCAAACGATCTTCTCAAGTATTTTAGGTGGCTTTTTGAAGTCTGGGTTTATGGACACTGTGCAGAAACTACAAGATGCTTGTGTTGATTCTACTATTGTGATCTACCAGAAAATCTCTGAAGAACTGAGGCCAACCCCAGCAAGGTTCCACTACTTATTCAACTTGAGAGATGTATCTAAGGTTATTCAAGGAATTATGATGGTTAAGCCAGTGAGTTGTCAAGCACCTGAAACTTTTGCAAAATTATGGATCAATGAAATGTCTAGGGTTTTCTGTGACAGGCTGATTGATGAAGAGGATCGTAAATGGTTTACAGAGAACGCAACTGAACTTATAGGCTCTCAATTTAGACTGAGAATGGAGCATGATGAGCTCTTTGGGGAAACTCCAATAATGTGGGGAGATTTACTCAAACTTGACGCACCTGTTAAGCTGTATGAGGAGATTTCAAACAAGAATAAACTGTTTAAGCAACTTGAAACTGGACTTGATGATTATAACATGAGTAGCACTGCTAAAATGAATTTAGTGTTCTTTGAAGATTGTATGGATCACATTCTTAGAATTTCTAGAGTTCTCAGACAACCTAGAGGTAATGCTATGCTCATCGGAGTGGGTGGTTCCGGTAAACAGTCAGCTACTAGGTTGGCTTCTCACATGCTTGAAATTGAGTTTAAACAGGTAGAAATCACAAAGAAGTTTGGACCACCACAATTCAAAGAGTTCCTAAAAGAACTAATGTTTACGTCCGGAATTGATAGAGCTCCAATCTGCTTCACTATGACAGATACCCAGATTGTTTCTGAACTATTCGTTGAAGACATTAATGCTATTTTGAACACTGGGGAAGTATCAAACTTATTCGAGCAAGAAGACAAAGACAAAATTATTGAGGGCGTTAGGCCGGTGATGGCTCAACTGGGCAGGGTAGATACACTTGAAAATATTTGGTCAACATTTATAGAGGGCGTTAGAGATTTCTTGCATATTACACTGTGTATGTCCCCTGTTGGTGATTCTTTGAGGGTTCGATGTAGGATGTTCCCGTCTTTGGTTAATTGTTGTACGTTGGATTGGTTCTCAAGATGGCCTGAAACTGCATTGATGTATGTCAGTAGTGAATTTTTGTCAGAATTGAGCCTGTCTAAGGAAATTCATAGGAAAGGTTTAGCTGAAATGTGTGCAATTATTCATACAACTGTTGAAGATTATTCTGAAAAATACTATGGTGAATTTAGAAGAAGGGTATATAATACTCCTAAGTCATATCTGGATTTGATCAATTTATATTTGACTTCTCTTGAAGCAAAAAGAACTGAGTTCAATGTGAATCGAACAAGGTTAGCTGCTGGTATCAAAAAGCTTACTGACACAAATGCAAATATTAAAGAACTAAAAGAAAAGATTACTGAATTGCAACCAAAGTTGAAAAAGAAGAATGAAGACTTGAAAGTTTCTCTTCATAAGGCTACTGCTGATCGTAAAATTGCTGATGAGAAGGAAGAAGTCGTCTCTAAAGAAGCAGCAATTGTTAATGAGCAAGCAGCTGAGGCTAAAGTTATTGTCGATGATGTAGAGGCAGATCTTGCATTAGTAAAGCCTGAACTTGATGCTGCTAAGAGGTCGCTTGAACAATTGGATAAAGCTAAAATTACTGAAATTAAATCATTCCCAAGTCCACCACCTGCTGTCGTAATGGTCATGGAGGCTGTAATGATTATCTTCGGTGAGAAAACTGACTGGAACCATATCAAAAAGGTTATTTCAGATCCAGCAAAATTCGTAGACTCAATGAAGAGCTTTAATGCTGAAAAATTAGATGAGAAAAAGCTAAAGGTAATTCGTAAAAAGTATGTCAGTAGAAAGGACTTTATCCCATCAGATGTCGAAAAGAAATCAGTAGCAGCTAAAAGTATGTGCGAATGGGTGTTAGCATTGGACAAATATGCGTATGTACTCAAGAAAGTAGCTCCAAAGAGAGCAAAGCATGCTGAAGTGAGTGCAGTATTGGAAACAGCACAGAATGCACTGGAAATCAAAATGGCTGAGCTGAAGGAAGTTACAGACCAAGTGGCTGCCCTTGAAGCCGAATGTATTGCAATGGAAGAAGAGAAGCGCGTTTTAGAGGAAGATATGGACAGGTCAGAGAAACGTATGGCCAGGGCAGAGAAATTGGTTGTCTTGCTAGCAGATGAAGGAGTGAGATGGAAAGAAACAGTAGAAAAGATGGACAAAGAAATTGAAGAACTTGTTGGAAATGTGTTCATTTCTTGTGCCTGTATTTCATATTATGGAGCATTTATTGGACTGTACAGAGAACAACTGGTTACTTTGTGGGTTTCAAAGGTAAAGGAGAGAGAAATCCCAGTTTCAGATGACTTTAGTTTAATCAAAATTATGGGAGACCCTGTTGTAATTAGAGGCTGGAATATTGCAGAGTTGCCTTCTGATCAGGTATCAATTGAGAATGGTATTTTGTCTACTCAAGCACAGAGATGGCCGTTAATGATTGATCCTGAAGAACAAGGGAATAAATGGATTAGAAATATTGGAAAGGATGATAATCTTGTCATTTTGAAATTCACTACTCCAAATTTCTTGAGAACACTGGGAGGAGCTGTCAGTATTGGAAGACCTGTTTTGATTGAAGATCTTGGAGAAATACTTGATCCAGGTCTTGACCCAGTATTGCTTAAGCAAGTATTTAAAGCAGGTTCTGGTATCAAACAAATCAGAATTGGAGATAGTAATCTTGATTATGATGATAACTTTAAACTATACATGACAACAAAGATACCTAATCCACATTATCTTCCAGGAGTTTGTATTAAAGTAACTCTGATTAACTTCAGTGTAACATTCCAAGGGTTGGAAGATCAATTGCTAGGAGATGTTGTTGTTCAAGAAAAGCCTGAAGTTGAGAAAAAGAGAGATGAAGTCATTATTACAATGGACAAGGATCAAAGAACACTAAAACAAATCGAAATTTCTATTTTGAAGTTGCTTTCTGAGTCACAAATTGAAGAAATCTTGGATGAAGATAATTTGATCAATATTCTCGAGGACAGTAAAAAGACCTCAAAAGAGATCTTTGAAAGAATTGAACAGTCTGTCGAAGTTGAGCACGAAATTAATGAAACAAGAAATCAATACAAAAGTGTTGCAATCAGAGGATCAGTACTCTATTTCGTAATTGCAGATTTATCCAAGATAGATCCAATGTATCAATACTCTCTTGTCTACACCAAGAGATTGTTCAACTTAGCCATTTCCAAATCGGAAAAGAAAGAGGACCAGAATGAAAGAATTGAGTTACTAATAGAGAACATCACAAAAACAATTTACACAAGTGTTGCGAGAGGTTTATTCGAAGCGCACAAAGTGACCTACTCTTTCCTCATAGCTACAAGCATAAACAGGCAAAGGAAGTTGATTGATTTAGGTATTTGGAACACATTACTCGTAAAATCAATCAAGATCCCGTCAGATGTCACTAAAAAGCAAAGGAAAAATCCAGATGTGAACGAGAAATTTTTACTACAATTGAACTGGGACTTTATTTATTACATGGACACAGTGCTGAAGGAGCATTATGAGGGATTAATGGACGATATTGCAGACAATTTCGATGCGTGGATGAAATGGGCGGATAGTGATGACCCACATATGGTGCCGTTGCCTGGAGAATGGGAAGAGAAGTGCAGTTCTATGTTGAAGTTGGTCATTTTGAAGGTTTGGAGGCCTGAGAAGTTGTTGTTTGCTGTTACTGAGTATGTTAAGGATGAGCTAGGTGTGTTTTATATCAGATCTCCTGATAGTACAATGGATGCTATTTTCCCAGATACAGATACTGCTACACCATTTATCTACATTTTGTCTCAAGGTGCAGATCCAACCTCAGTGCTACATAAATTTGCTACTAAGATGAAGTACATGGATAAGCTGAGAACAATTTCATTAGGACAGGGTCAAGGACCAAAAGCTGCAAGACTTATTGAAACTGCTAAGAAAGAAGGTGAATGGGTTATGCTTCAGAATTGCCATTTAGCTAAAAGTTGGTTGCTAGACATGGAAATCATTGTTGCTGAGTTAGCTGGCGATGAGAGTATTGATCCTAATTTCAGACTGTTTTTGACATCAATGCCTGCTGATTATTTCCCTGTATCTGTATTGCAAAATGGTGTCAAGCTGACTACAGAACCACCGAGAGGTATTAAAGCTAATTTATCAAGATCATATGATGGTATTCCTGATCAGCAATTGGATGACGCTAAGAGTCATGCTAAGAAAATGATCTTTGGTTTATGCTTCTTCCATGCTTCAGTACAAGAAAGAAGGAAATT
>JAGYYQ010000074.1:0-11723 GCA_021440005.1 Euplotes weissei
CCAAAAGAAGCTAGTGATATGGTCAAAGGGTCTAGCCCTGACGGAAAGTACCACTCTAAACCAACAGACTTCGAAAGAGCAGTAGATCCGAGTAATACCCAGATTATGCAAAAATAAAGGAACAACCAGTTCGCTACAAAAGTCACGAATAAAATCTGACATAGATGCAACCTTCCAAAAGTCTCAACTGGTGACTCAAGGTGAGCACCGGTCAAAGCTGAATACTATTGAGGAATATCCTTCGATAGAAAAGAGGTAACTTATTGATTAATTTGCTAGGTTTAACTTTTTACTTGTATCAAATTTTAATTTTTGTATGTATTTTTATGCTGATGAAATATTTTTGCATTAAATAGGCAAGTTGAAGAGATTATTGATCACTTAGAAAATAATTTTGTAAGAATCGGAGACATTGTCCTTCTTCAACTACACGAACAAATTTTTGAAAGCTTAGCAGAGTATGCACAAGATCAAATGGGAAATGAAGACAATTTGCGATTTGCAAAAATACTAGAAAAACCTGATTTTGAATATCAAGGCAGTCTCTTCTCTGATGGAATTTCCCAGAAAATTCTAAAAATAATTCCAAATAAGTCAGACTCGAGTATAAATGCGTCTACTTTAGCAAAACAATGCATATTCAGAATCGAAGTTGAACAGGATCACTACTTTAGCCAAATATATCATAACTTAAAAAGGGAAGTCCTAAACATTGAAGAAAACGATGAAGAAAACATTGAAGAAGAAAAGCAAGAGATTTACCGGGACATAAAGCAGAAGTATAAGAAGGAGGTGAAAGACAACCAAAATGAGCAAAAGTTTCACACTGGAGAAAAAGTGCTTTATGGTCAGCGGATCCAGTTGAGACACATGGCAAGTGGTCTCTATCTGACACTCGACCCCAGGATCTTGTCCGAAGAACTAGGTTGATTCGAACTGAAATTGTCTCATAGCAACGAGTTTAGCCAATTTATGATGGTTTCATCCCAAGACCTGAAAGGGAAATGCAGTGCAGTTGACTACGACGATGCATTCAAAATCAGAAATGCAAAAGAGAGTCACGAGTTCTACCTGCACTGCAAGACAGAAGAGCTGTACAACTCCAGTTTGCTGGAAAGGCAGAGGTTGAGTCTGCCGATCAACGCTTCGCAGGGCGAAGGAAGTGCCACCAAGTGGAAGGTGAGTAAGTACCTGGGCTGAGACTACAAGATCGAAGACGCCCAGTATATCGACACTATCGATGTTGTCAGATTTTTCCACAAGGGCATTGGGGGCTATCTTACTGTTCTTTCCAACGATGTAGAGTTTCATTTGCCCGAATACCCTGAATTCTTGAAGAAGGAAATTGCAGAACTTGCAGAGGAAAAAGACGATTTAGAGAAAGAAGAGGACGAAGACATTGTGATAGAGGAAGGCAAAGGCAATGAAATAGAATATACTATTTGTTGCGAATCGGATTCTGCTAAACTTTGCAAGACTAGTTCATTGTGGGAAATTCAAAGAGTTGAGTCACTTACAGGAGGATATATAGAAAACAATTCAAGATATTTGATTCGTCATGTTTCAACAGGACTCTATTTATCAGTATCCACGACAGATCATATTGAATTAAGCTTAACAAATCAAGGAAACAAGCGTGAAAATCAATTCATATTTAGAAAATGCAAAGATACCTAATTTATCAGAAAAGAAAGTTGTGAATAAAAGTCAGGTGTTACTTGAAAACATGGATAAAAAGTATGTGCAGACATACAGCCACATAGAAAACCATGAATTTGATTACATAAAATCAAAGAGCGAAGTGAGCCAGATACCAACAGTGTGAGGGTACAAGCATAGCAGAGAAGCTTCTGAGGTAATGCAATTGAATCAAACCAACTGCTTTAGTTAGTTATTTGCTAATTTTCATTTAAACTGGTACAATTTTAGAACGAAATATTTATAATTGAAAAATCAGAGGATGAGTTAACGAGCTACGCGTATAAAGCATACTCAATCTTCCAATGCCTGCTCGACACATACGACTTCATCAACATGTGGGGAGTCATGAAAGAGTTTGAGGACGAAGAGGAGTTCGACAAATATGACGAGGCTCTTGCTGCCATGACCGAAGAAGACCTTCAAAACAAAGCAAACGAAGTCAAAGAAATTCTTAACATTTTTATTGCTGACCTAGTTCAAAAAGAAAAAGAAGAAATGAATAAAGTACAAAATTACTATTGAGAACAAGGACTTCTCAACATTTTGATAAAACTTGCAGAACTTAATTTTTATAAAGCAACCGAAGTGGATGAAAGAGCTGAAGATTTATTAGGCAAAGCTGAGCTAAGACTCCAAGCACTAAGAAACATAGCAAAAGAAAAACGACCTGAAAATGAGTTGAGGCCAGAAGATATTGCAGATGAGTACTTGACTGAGTTGAATAATAAGATTTTGAGAGTGATTTTTCTATTAATTCAGTATAACCCCAAAAACTGCAGTATAATAACTAAGTACGATCAAACGATCTATAAACTGAGGGAGTATGAAACAGAAGATCACGAATTCAGGTATCGATTTTTTGAAACATCTTTATGACGTTTAATTATAACACATTGATAATAGGTTCAAGCCCCGTGTGAGTAAGATTCTAATTGAAGCTTACAAAAGAGCAACCGAAATTTATGGAGATAAAGCTTCTGTAATGATGGTAGACGGCCACCTAGATTACGAAGCCATTTCTAATAATTTAGTTGCTAACATTGGAACTAGAGGAACTAAGAATAAACTTAAGAATCAAATGGAAAAATGGTTTGATATGCTCGAAATCGTTAGATACATTGATGAAGACGATGAAAATATTTCGCAACAAATTCTATATTTAAAAATTATTGCACTATTTTGAAGAGATCACAATTTAAATGGATTGCTTAGATATCAAGTTATTGCAGGAGAATTCATTTTTCAATCAGAGCAGAGTATGCCTCTTAAATTCGGGTACGAACACAGAGTTACGGAAATTCCATATATTACTTTTCAAAGACAAACAGGAGGAAACCAAAATTTTATGGAAAGAAATCCTATTTTAGAAAGACTGTTTAGATCAGAAGGAGGAAATGAGAACCAAGACAATACATTCACTCTCGAAGAATTTTCGAAGCATGAGAAAGAATGAATGGCATACATTGAGTATATATGAGCTGTGATCGAACTATACGCCCATCTATCACTTAACAGGTGTCGAAAATAACATGAACTTGATTTTAAAATCAGGAATATCATTTACGCATGTCATGTCTGCAATTAGGAACGAGAAAATTAATATCAAATTAAGGACAAGCTATTTGTTTTTGATGAGAGTGTTGTTCATCGACGTAGACCCGTACACTTCCATAATGAGTGACATCAACCGGTGCTACTTCTGGAGTGCTTTGGACAACCGCATTGAGCAAACTATGATACACTGGGATAAGCAAAAGCTCGAGGTCAAGAGCAGTGATAATTTTGAAAGCATTGAAAAATCACTCAGCAATGCTAGATATTTAAGGAAGTTTATCATTCATACTTTTAGCCATGGATTTAAAGAAACTAAAATAATCAGTGAAAAAGAAAAAGTCTTCAAGCTATCAAAAATTAATTTGGTAATTAAATATTTTTGTTGCTGCCTTCAAAATTAATTATATCAATATTTAGACAATAAAATATATTAATAATCTGATTGATATTGCTGCTAAATTGATTGAATTTAATCAGTGAGATGCTGCTTTTGTCAACGACATAATGAAATACGCAGCCTTTATCATTATAGTGGATTACTCAGATTATTCGATTCAAACTTTTCAACAGAACAATGCATTCAGTAAAAGAATGTGGATACTTAAATTTTTATGGAAAGCAAACAAATTAAAGGGATGCCATAATAGAATTCACTCATTGGTTTCATCAACACTAAATCTACTAAAAATAGTAAGGAAATTTACTACCACATTTAAAAATTGATTAACGAAATATAAATGGTTGATAAAGGATAAGATAATCAAATATTGAGGATGTTAAAAATTTAAAGAGTTCCAAAAACACATTCCCACATTATGATATGCTTCTCCACTAAAGGACAGAATTATATGAGCTAAAAGTCTTATATAGGGAATTATTATCAAGGCTAGCTCTTATATTTCTTTATTCATGCAAACTAATTTAATTGGTAATTATGTAGGTGAACAAAAGTAGACTGAACAGACAAATCCTAGCGTTTTTAAAAATGTTCAAAAACTTTATAGAGTCGTATGAAAACCCAAACGTGGGGGTTTACATCGAACCGTTTTGAAAAGACTTTGAGATGATGTTCAAGATGCACACCTTTAGTATCCAGACTAAAGCAAGGTAGGGCTCCCTCTCACTAGTTTTAGGAACCGAGAAGTGATGAAAAGCATGGCCATGCTGCGCAGACAGAAAGAGGAGAAGATGCTCCTCTACCGTAAGCCTCCTTTCCTCTAATCCTCTTGTTTAGAAGACTCAGATGTTTCTTCCGACGATGTGGACGAAGACAATGAAGATGACGAAGCTGAAGGAGATGAGGAAGGAGAGGAACGCAAACAGGAAGACTCCAAGAAGGAAGACACTAAGCAGGAGACAGAAGATGCAAACGACGAGATCGTTACCAGAAAAGACGATATCATTGAGTCTATTATGTATTCTCAAAATCTTATAGTTCCTCTTGATATGTATTTACTAAAGATGGTATTTGCTCTGAACAAAAACACCTATGCCCAAAAGAAATCTATTGACATTCTGATCGACAACTTTGCACAAAGAGAGTATTTCTTAGAAGAAGTAGTCAAAATAGAGTTGATTATATCTGAGGAAGACATTGAAATGTACAATGAGTACAACAATTTGTACAGCCGAATATCGCTAATTCTAGATCATATTTTACAAGATGATCTTGAATTTTTGCTTCTACAAAACGCTGACAAAGACAAATACAGAAACAGAGTAAGAGACGCAACAATAATTATCAAATAATATTCGGACAAAGCTGAGCAAGGCGAGCAATAGGCAGACTAAACAGGTATATTCAACAGTTGTCAGCAGCTAAGTGCTTTCTATTTGCTCAACAATGTCTAATTAACCTTTCTCTACCCTTAAAATTTTATTTGCTTTTTACTATCATTGTTTGCATTGAACGAGTAATTTCATCTATTTTTCTTCAGTATAGTTATGTTCCCAACTCTATTTAGAACTTCAATGGAACTTCATATCTCTTAATTACCTCAATTTCAAAATTTAGGGAGAGATAAATAAAAATATGATGATAAGATCGATTTTGCGACATCTAGGAATTCATAACAAGCTAATCAATTTGATGAAAAATTTATATTACAGACAGGGAGAGCATGAAAATCTTTTCAAAGCTATTCTAGATTTTCTCTTTATTTTTATTTATAAAACCGATAAACTCCGTTCACTTTTGCTGCCTCATTTGAATTTCTTGCTGTCTCTGAATCAGTGGGGATTGGATTCACCATTGCTTATTGCAGAGATTCTAAAACCTTATAAAGAGTCGGAACTAGGAATCAAATTTATCAAGTTTATTTTAGATAGAATTCTACAAAAATAATTTACTCAATTCTCATTTATTCAATATGCTTGCAGTCTTGGCAAACAAAAACCAAAATAAAATCAGAATGTTCATTTTTAATCGAATGATAAATGGAAATAAATAATATGCAGGAAATGATGTTTGAAACCAAACAAGCACTTCGCAAAATAGAATTACTGGAAATATACCATAAAAAGAGGAGGACACTAAAAGAAAATGTAATTCTAGATGAAAAAGACATGTTGGACGCACATATAGCATTGGTAAATCTTTACTGAAATTTATGTCGCAAAGTAAGTAGAGTAACCGGAAAAATTAATACTACTCAACATAAACTGATATAGGCCAAAAGAGAGAGTACGAATGGAGAAGGATACTCTAAGTCAGCATCGCAGTCATACTCTACCATTGTGCAGATTCGAAAAATAGTACAGGTTGACTCCATTTATAACAACTTGCTCTCTGAAGCTATCCCTTATGTGTTTAAGCGTGTCTACTTCAGGTTCTTTTTCGAAGTATATGTTCGCTTATTGCCTGAGATTCGCTCTATCGATATGAACAACGACAAATTTATTTCCTTGCTCACTTATGTCGTCCTCGATGACCTCAAGGTCTATGGGAAGTACCTCCCTGGCCTTCTGATAGCTACTCCTGAAGAAGAGGAAAAGAGTATTTTTGATGAAGCAGCCATGAAGAAACAACAATTAAAAGATGAATTAAATGCTGAGGCTAGCAAACTCGAGCATCAGTTCGAGGAAGGACTTCCTCAAAGAGAAATTGATAAAATCAAGGACTACAAAACGAAGCTGACTCCGTTGACATCCACCCGGTCCATTTCACTTTATACTGAAGACAATAGCGAATATTGGACATATTTATCTGCAAAGGTTGGAGCAGATGAAGAAAATGATGGGCTTCTTCACTTTCTCATAGACGTATTCGAGAATATTGAAAAATAATTCTGCATTCAAAATTAGTAAGGAACTAATAAGCGTGGCAGGAGAAATCAGAAATGTACTAATCACAATGGCTGACACTCTTTACGGCCTCTACGATGAAAATCCAGACGAGTTTGAAAACCTTCCTGGATTTATAGATATTCTAAATAAAAGCATCCAAAAGATACCTCAAAAGTAAAATAATGAAAGAGAATCGAAGAAAGAATCTTTTTGGCGAAAACGATAATTTAGATGAAGAAAAAGTGAGTGACTCAGAAGCTAGTGACGAAGATGAGAAAGAAGAGGAAAATAACTTTGAAAACAAACAGGACGTGCAAAAGATCCTGCAAATAATTCGGATGTACATCATCACGAACAGCCTTTCAGTAAGAGCAGCGTTCGGCCTTCCTGAGACAAACGTAGATCACTACGTCGAGTTGTACGAGTTCAAGGCGATGCTAAAATAAAATATGCGGGCAAAAGGCAACGTACTCTGAGATCGAAGCAACCACTGAGTTTATATTCAAAGGAACTCTCAAACTAGAAGAAGACAAGAAGAAGCAGGATGTCCTTGCCAAAGTTTTAGATAAACGATACAGAGAAAAGATTCATGATGAACTTATCAATTTTAAGTTTGTTGAACAGATCTTAAATAAAATTCTCAAAAAGGCTGGCTATAAAGCTTCTCTTATTAAGCGAGAAAGGGACGAGGATGGAAGATTCGAATTTATTTTGGATGAAAATGAAATGGGAATAAGCATCAATAGAGACTTTAAACATTACATTAATGTATTTTTGCAATATCATGATTTACACAATGATTCAAATGAACTTGAATATTTAGGGATCAAAATAATTCACAATGAAATTATCAACCGGACTGACACCAAAACAAAAATAGTTTTCTTCAAAAATTTACTTCAAGAATTTTCATCTCCTAGGTCATACACCTATTTACTGAGACTGTTAATTTTTATAATTGATAAACTTAGCAGTGAAGAGCTAGAAATGAATGGAGAGAGTCAAAGAACAAACAGAATTGCAAAAATAAAGGAATTTATGCACAAAACAGGGGTGATAGAGTACACTCTGAGTCTGATCCGAAAGCAAGAGAATGATGAGCTTTCTCACCTCTGCGTCGAACTGCTCATTCGCTTGCTCAACTTGTATCGCCACAGTGATGGAGACTCAGATTATACTTTCTATCAGTAAGTCTTATCGGGAAATTCTGTTTAGAGAGTCAATGCAGATACAAAAATCAATCTTCCAAATTTTATATAAGTCTGAGACCAATCAGTTTTTAGCTTTTGTTAGAGATAAATTGATCAAGGGATTTCATATACGAACGAACTCAAAAATATTCTTCTCCCATGATTTCAAATTTCCTCTTGATTTTTCAGCAGAAGCTGACGATATTCTAAAAAGCAGGAAATTAGTAGAGCACTCTAATATTTTAGACCTTATCCAGCTATTTATAGACAATTGATATGATGATTTTCAAAATTTTTTACTGGATCAAGAAAATAGCAAATTGGAAAGCAATAAAATAGGCATAACAAATGAAGACAAAAAAGAGACAAACCAATCGAAAATTAGACTTTCTTCTATTAACTGCGTGGTTGAAATAGTTAGATCGCTAGACAAAGTGATAGCTCTAAAATCGATGATATTTACAGATTTTAAAACTTCAAGATTAGTTAGGAAATTCCTTGACACAATCATTAAGTTAATCAACGGCCCTTGATTGGAAAACCAAAAGTTCATAGGCACTTGGAAGAAAGTGTACAGGTATTTATTTTGACTTAATCTCACGCATCCGAATTCATTTTATGCACTCTTGCTTTTTAGGATTTTGAACTACCTCATTGTCCAAGACCTATAAAATTTTCAGCATTCACGGAAGAAAGGAAAATAAAAATAGAACACTTTTGACAAGCTATCACCGTCTTAAAAAGACTTTGAATGTAAGCACATCTAAATTAATAAATTTTGTAGGACAACTAAAGAGAACTTTAGAGAGATGGGACAAACAATGATAGAAGAATTATTAATTGGGGAGCTAATCAAAAAGTTGTCGGACATTTTTAAATACAAAATAGGAGGGAATTCAAAACAGATGAGAATCTATACCAAAAATATTAAGTGTTCTCATTACAAGAAACTTTCTCAGGTCCGAAGAAACTACTGTGAAGAAGGAGTTATCTGCCAATTTGGACAACTTGTAGAGCTTGACTACAAAGTTATCGATTCTGCCTTCAATATTTTTATTGTTTTATTAAAACTTAAATCAGAATTTGGGGAACATGATAAACTCAAGAAGTTCAACCTAAACCTAGAACCAGTGATGGAAATGCACAATTACTACAAAGGAAAGTTCCAAAGCGAAATTAGCAAGGAGTCTCAAAGCAAAAAGGTGGATCTAAAACTAGAGGAAGAAAAAGAAGAGAGCAAGATCCCAATTGAGCGGCAGTTCAGCAACAGAGAATTTACTCGGATGATCAGGAACATCAAGAAGGAGCAGACCAAACACGACCACGACAAGAAGCACCATGAAGACGAATTTGGTAAGTAGATTAGTCACTTATTCTCTTTAGAATTTGAACGAAAGAAAAAGTATGATGAAGACGAAGTTAAAACCAAGCCGGATGACTTGGACTCAGAAGCAAGTCTTATCCAAAGAAGCGAAAACCAGAAGAACCAAAAGTCAGTTTGGGTGCCTATCAAAACTAAAGGAGCTAAATTGGTAATCTTTAAAATCACTCTTTGATAAGTTTTAATATGCATTGATTTCAAATTTAGTAAATTACTGCAAATCTCTCATCAAAAACCCAAATTAGCACCATCTACGATTAATCAATTTCCTTCGAATTTTTGGTGTTTTAATTTCCCCTTTAGATAACATGATGATGCCCATGCATTCATAAGGTAATGAAACATTATTCGACCCCACTAGCATTAGCAATTTGTTTCCTTGCAAATTTGAAAATTTTCAATAAAAATTACGGATAAACAATTTAACTTTTCTTATCGAAACTTTCATTTTTACAACCTTTCTGTGGGTTTAACCGTGAAAATAGAAGAAAAACAAAAAGAAAAATTTAAATAAAATGCAGGATGAACCAAAAGTAAGCGTAAAATTTAATAAAATAAGTAATAAATCAGAATAATAGCGTAAAAACAAATGACATACAATTTAATTTAAAAAAGGGGGTAGTGGGAGGCACTAAATTCTTTACCTGGAGGCTAATATAACCACCAACAAATTAGCTGATCATACATTACTATTATATTCTTATTTTATTCTTTTAGTATCAATATACAAAGGATGATTTTGAAATTAATGAAGCACTCCTTTTCTTCTTACGAAATACAGCAAGTGTTCGACTTAGATTAAGAAGATCGGAAATTGATGATCCAACCAAAATTTTTGAGCAAACCCAAGGTAATATAAGTTCAAGGAATACCATAACTCACAATATTTTTACAATCATTTTCTCATAATTTTTTTATTTTAGCTTTTTCATAAACGTTTGATGGATTTCTTTATGCTTTTTATTTTTAGATGATAAAATTGAAACCTTACAAATATACTTTGCACTCCCTCCAAAAGAAGACATATCTAAATAAAATTGAAGCTCAAAAATTGATTGCTAATGTACTGCCTTCAACTCCAAAAGAAGTTATTTCAGAATTATCAGAAATACACGAAAATAAATATCTTATATTGTTCTCCATTTTCACACTTGTTGAAATCTTAAACAATATTAACGAAAGTAGTTCAGCTTTGTATAATGTTATTTTAAATTTTATTGCTATTGTTATCCTTTCCTTTGCTTCCTATGAAATCGTAACTTTATTTTTACACAAGAAGAAGGGAAGTAAAGTTATTAATCGAGAAGCTACAAGTAAGTTAAAACAAAAATTATCCACAATAATTATATATTCTCAGCATTTATGGAAAAATTTGTTTCTTTATTTTACATTGTTTATATTTGTACACTTAAAAATTACATTTTAATTTGCAATTTTGAATTCAGAAACCTCCTCTTAGGCAGTAATTTAGATTACAATGAAGTTGGAACACAAACTCATCGGAGAGGAACTATTCATACTATGGCAGATTTAAAAAGCAGATCCAAAAGATTGATTAACTCCGCAAAATCAAATAAAACTTTAATTCTGAAAGGACTTTACATGGTGATACTGTTAATAGGGCTGGTATACACCCAGATCTACAGAGCTTTGTTTTTATATAAAATTCATACTTACTGCACCAAGAAAATGTTTATCAGATATTTAAGTGGATATAAATCCAGATTCATTCAAATCTTCTCCTCATTCCTTGTGATTTTGCTGACTGCTTACATCTACTCCCTTTCAGACCTCTATTTTTACGAAGGGCCTACAGATCTGCCTCCGCAATACGAAATTGACGACTGAGCAGACTACTGGACTTGAGCAGGAGCTGCACTCGACAACGGCATTCGTTTCCATCACTCTGGGCTGGAACGGCTCATTGACGTTATTGGCAAGGCTTCCCTATAATATTCAATATAGTGTTTGTATGCGTCATGCTGCTGTCAACAGCGATCATCACGAGTGTGCTTTCAGGACTAATCAGCAAGTCTTCACTGAGCCAAAGCAGTGAAGAACAATGCCTAATTTGAGGGATAAGCAGACTCAAATTCACAAGTAAGCAAATCAGGTTAATTATTTTACCACTTCTGTGAGCTAATGCATTCATGCTCATTCTTTAGGACACAAGAGTTGGCTGAATCATATAAAGAACGTTCATAATTTCTCTTCATACCTGCATTACATCATCAGAGTTAGTGAGAAAAAGCAAAGCGATTGAGACGGGATTGAACTGACCGTGAAAGAATTGATTCAAAGCAGTAATACCTCCGCCTTATAGCTACCAGTTCATTTGACTCTCACAAACTACAAGTTTATAGAGTAACTAATTTCTAATCATACAGTTTTAGGATAATAATTCATTAGGATGCATTTTTATTAATTTTATAATTTTAATTCGTTGCTTACAATCAAATCTGAAGAGCATAAAATGGGAAGCTCTTTTCATGTTCAAAATAATTTATATTCTCATTATTCTTCCCTATTTATTAGCATAGCTTATTTTATAGTACTCAAGTATTCTCTTTAAAATTATTTAATAAAAATGCTACGAGCATTAGACTAGGAAT